>BHFT01073586.1:0-19332 GCA_004320025.1 Laticauda laticaudata | reverse complement strand
TAGACTGGGTGAAACCGGCAAAAGCCGGTACTGTGGACGGGATCTTGAATCTCGTGGAAATCAGGCTAAATTATGAGCGCAGCCAGTGTGCCAGCGCTGCCAAAAAGCTAATGCAATCCTAGGTTTGTATTAACAGAGGGATAATCAGATCAGGGAGGTACTATACCACTCTGATGAACCTTAGTATGGCCACACCTGGAGTACTGCATTGGTCACTATAATATGGTATGAGCTGCCAGAAAAAAAGTACCAGAGAGGAGCACCGCGATGATGTAGGGGATGGAGACTGAACATAAGCGAATGGTTGAGGGAATGGGCTTGGCTGCTAGTGAAGAGAAGGACCAGGGGAGATGAGAGCGGTTTGTGCGTAATATTTGAGGGCTACCACAGGGGGAGAGGGTCAATGCTGTTTTTCTAAGCTCTATAGGCCAGAAGAGATAATGATGGACTGACAAGAGAGATTTACCTGGAGTTAGGAAGAAAACTTTTGGGACAGGTGAGACAATCAGACCAATGGAACGTTGTCCTCGGAAGTTGTGGGGTTCATCACTTGAGACTTTCAGAGGATTGACTTGCCAGTTTGTCAGAAATGGTGTGGTCTCATTGTGACACGCTGGGTGGAGGGTTTGCGACTAGATGACCTACAAAGTCCCTTATCTCTCTCGCTATATGTGTACTTTTGGTTTTTCTTGCCTAAGTGTAGGACTTTACTTTTCTCTACATTGAATTTTATTTTGTTAGAATACGGCCCAGTGTTCTAGTCTGTCAAGATCCATCTGGATCTTGAGCCCGTGTTCTAGGGCAGTGGTGGCTAACCTTTTTGAGCTCCTGTGCCAAAAATTGTGTACACACTTGCACGCTTGCACTCACGTACCAGCAACCAGAAGGCAATGCCCATGTCCCCACGCCCCTTATGCATGCATGCGTAATCCCTCCCCCACTGCCCCCTTACCTACACTGAGCCTCACAGCTGATTGTTGGTCTCCCAAATGCTTGAGGAAGACTTCTGCAGGCTCTGCAGGCCGAAAACTAGCCCCGTTTCATCACTTTCGGTATTTTTGGAAAAACAGGAAGTGATGATATGGGTATGTTTTTGGCCTGCAGAAGCCTTCCTCAAGCCTTGGGAGGCCGAAAAAGGCCTCAAACCAGCCGAAAATCAGCTGTGAGGCGTGGACATACCCAGTGAAATAAGTTTGCCTGCAGCTCGCATGCTGGCACAAATGGCTCTGTGTGCCACTATGGCACGCATGCCATAGGTTCGCCATCATGGTTCTAGGTTGTTAGCTATTTCTGCCAGCTTAGTACCATCTGCACATTTGGTAAGTTCCCCTTCTATTCATCTAAGTCATTAATGAAGATATTGAAGAGTACTGAGCTTAAGATGGAATCTTGTGGCACCCCACTACTTACTTCCCTCCATGTAGACTTAGATCCATTAAGGATTACTCAGTGAGTACGGTTTGTCAGCCAGTTGTGAGTCCTTCTGGAGGTGATACTGTCTATTCCACTTTTTTCTAGCTTACCAAGAAGTAGGTTGTGGTCTACTTTGTCGAATGCCTTGCTGAAGTCTAAGTATATTACGTCCACTGTATTTCACTAGTGTACTAATTTAGTCATATTACAATTTATGCCATTGATGCAGAAGGCCTACAAATGTACATGAGGGAAATTCAAGCAGTTCTAAATGCCCTAACATCTCCAGATATGTCACAGCCACAATCCTCTTTAGCTAATCATTATAACAGGTTTCTGTCAATCTAGCCACTGTGATGTATTCTTTGGACACTTTCTTACAAATGGGAAGAGCATGGCACTTGATTAAAAACTTGTGAATCTGTTATCACAGACATAAAGAAAATTATGATACGAGACACAGTGTTCATTTGCCCTGTCTTGCCATTGCCAGTGAATCTGGCACCAGCATCTTTACAGTCTATGTCCCATGTCATGAAAAATTGCAGTGAATGCTTTCACATGACGCTAATTCATCATTTTAGAGAGCAGGTGTCAAACCGATTGCATCACATGAGGCCACATGATGTATCATGATGTTTTTTGTCTTGGAATAGCCAGGATGGGCATGGCCTGCACATGATGCATCCAGCCCTCAGGCCGCCAGTTTGATGCAAAAAAGTATGCAAATAGGAAAGTAGTGAGTTTAGTTTAGAGTGTTAACCACTTAACTTAGAACTTTTATGTCTGGGAGTTTGTTTTCATTTTTGATCATCAGTCGATACTGCCAATCTTTAATCCCCCAAAATCCCACTTATAGCAGCTGTTCAAATGCAATATTAGGTTTTTTCCTTGGCATATATCAATACAAAATAGAATTCAGAAGACCTTATAGTCATGCACTGAGACTGAGAATTCTCTCATCGTAGCTGATATTATTCAAAGAGAAAATGGTAGAGACTCAACACTATATCATGTCTATGAAGATTCCCAGTCATCCAGGTCATGGTTATTCCAAAGGTGCTTTTTCAAAAGGCAGTTGGACTTTCTTTGTTTTACCTTGAAGGCAGTTTTCATCCAAGACACTTGGACGAGAACTGAAGAAGCTTCTTGGATGAGAAGCGAAATGTCTTCAAGGAAAAACAAAGTCCAATTGCCTTTTGGAAGCAATTGGGACTATATCATATCATATTACATACAACCAAAAATGACATGTAGCAAACCATCAGTATTTTTAGATTTTTATCACTGTCATGATAAATTTATGCTTGACAATAGATATATTGTATGGACACTGAGAGTCATCATACATTCCAAGCTTGAGATCTTGAATGTTGAATGAATTTCGTGCTGAACCTCTTGGAGAAGAAAAAGTCAAGGAACTAATAGTATTGTCTAGTGGCTGAAAACAGTCCAAGAAATCAAACAGTTTGCAGTGAGTTATTGGAAAAATATTACACCAAATTAAAAGCTTGAACATTTCAATTTGCATATTGCAATGCATTACTTGCAACAAGAAATCAAACCCAGCAATGTTGTTCTTAGGACATTTCTTACATTTGAAATTGAACTTTCTTAAATTTAATTTGAGGTGGACAAACAGCTGAACAGGTGAGCAGTCTTTTCACACTGAAGCAGAACAAAATGACTAAGTGAAGACAACAGAGGTAGAGAAAGAAGTTAAGTCAACCCAGTTGAAAACTCACTTATAATTTCTCAGTGACCATCAGTGACCTATAATTCACTGAGTAGGTAAAATAGACCCACCATGAGAAATTGCTCTAGTATCACTTCCTGTTTGTGATGGCAGACATCATTGCACTGATACATGAAAGCTACTGCAGTTCCCAGATTTGTTAATAAAATGGACCTGTATCTTGGGGAGCAGCAGTATTCTCTATTGGAATATTGTTATTGAATAATTAAGCATGGTTGCTGGATTACATGGGACTGCCTCAGGGGTGGGATTCCACTGGTATAACAACTGGTTCGGTGATCGCATGCTTCATGAAACTGCATGATTCACTTAATAACATTGAAAAAAATAATCATAGAATTGGGCACAACTCACTTAAAAAACTGCCTTGCTTAATAACAATTCTGGTCCTCATTGTGACCATAAATCAAGGATTATCTGTATCCATTTGTTTCCCTTCCCCCTCCCACTTTGATCAAATTGTCAGAAGCAATGAGCATAATCTATAGACTTTAAAGGAACCCTCCAATTTATTTTAAAAATAAAATATATTTTATTTTCTGTCTTTTTTCACAGTTACCATTTAAAACGGGGCATCCGATTAATATGCTTGTTTAATATGCATCCGATATCTTACGTGGTGAAATCTCCTTACAGAGTGTTTTTGCATCAGCTCTGATCTCTTTGTTCTTACATCAACCAGACTCAATTGCAGCATACCCAAAGTTGCAAGGGGAAAAAAAGTGGTATTTCTTGTAGTACTGCTAAAAACTCTACTAAGACTGCATGGGCTATTTTTCCATTGGCAGAAAGCATTCAACCAATTTTCAAGGACCTCAGTTTTTAACCAATGCAGAACATCTGTGATCACATTAAGAGCAACTGCGTTCTTTTCGTTGATGATGTAAAGCTATTCAACAACGGACAATATTGCTACCCTTTAAAAAGACCTCGACTGTGTTAGAATGGTCAAACAAATGGCAACTTCAAATCTCAACAAATAAATGCTCTGTCTTACATATTGGCAAAAAAAAAATCAGAAAATAAAATACTGGCTGAATAGTCAAGACCTTGTTGACGATCCAAACTCTGCCAACAACTTTGGAGTACTCATCTCTAATGATCTAAGTGCTAGAGCCCACTATAACTACCTAGCCAAAAAGGCATTAAGAGTTGTAAACCTAATCCTGCATAGCTTTTTCTCTGTAATATCACTCTATGAAACATTTGCTAGAATACAGCTCATCAGTCTGGAACGCACATTACATATCTGATATTAATGCAGTTGAGACAGTCCAGAAATATTTCACAAGAAGAGTTCCCCACTCCTCTACTCATTGCAGAATACCTTATGCCACCAGACTTGAAATTCTAGACCTAGAAACCAAGAACTATGCCACCTTTGGTTTGATCTTAGTATATAAAATTATACATTGCAATGTCCTACCTGTCAATGAATACTTCAGCTTCAACCACAATACAACAGCACACAATAGATACAAACTCAAGGTAAACCGCACCAAACTTGATTGCAGGAAATACGACTTCAGCAACAGAGTGGTAAATGTCTAGAATACTCTACCTGATTCTGTGGTTTTTTTTCCCCAAACGCCAAAAAGTTTAACCTTAGACTGTCTACTGTTCACCTCAGCCCATTCTGAGCCCTCTGCAAGGGGCATGCAAAAGCGCACCAACATGCCTACCGTCCCTGTCCTATTGTTTCTCTTTTTTCTTATTCATATCCGTTTCATGTATTCATAACCATATTTATACTTATACCTGTTATCTAACAATCGCTTGACAAAATAAAATAAATAAAAAATAAATTCAGTTCATACATGGTGGGGCTACATATATAAGGTTAGAAATATTCTGATAAGCACTAGAGGGCAGCAAAGAGAGTTTTCAATACTTTCAACTTTGCTGCACAAATACACATGAAGGTCAATGGAATTAAGTGTGAAATGCTGACTCAGGAACACTGATTTTCATTCCATGCTTGGCAATTTTTTTCTGGGTGAACAGTTTTAGGAAGTTAATGATTGCTCTATATTTGGGAGAAGACCTCTTCCCTCACTTTGACATAACCAAGAATCAAAAAATGGAATGCAAGGGAATTTAGCTGTAACCAAGAATCACAATTATCATTATATTTGTTGGAAGAGCGAGAAGCAGAATTGTGAGTTTGCCAAACCAATTTGTCCAGTAGCTCACTTAGAATGATCTGATGATATTAATTATTTCATACAGGAAACAGAATTTTATAAAATATCTACATAACTGATTGTGAGAGTTTATGTTTCCCCTCAATGAAATATTTAATATGTTTTGGCTAATTCATCAAAGCTTAACTACATGGTCAGTGACAAGTACTCACAACATCTGGGCAATAGTAATCCACAATCATTCAAGTTATATTCAATTATAGTCTGATGAAATCAGTAAGATTTTCTTTCACTTAAATTAAAATTATTCAGCTGCTGGCAGAGCCTAGAAATTTCTGTCAAATGAATCACAGGTGGTTATGCCTTAATGTTATCTGCAGCATGGGAAAATACAACATAGAATAGAATAGAATAGAATAGAATAGAATAAATAGAATAGAATAGAATTTTTTATTGGCCAAATGTGATTAGACACACAAGGAATTTGTCTTTGGTGCATATGCTCTCAGTGTACATAAAAGAAAAAATACATTTGTCAAGAGTCAAGAATCATGATGTAGAACACTTAATAATAGTCATAGGGTACAATAAGCAATCAAATCACTAGGAAACAGTCAATATAAATTGTAAGGATACAAGTGACAAAGTTACAGTCATACAGTCACAAGTGGGAGAGGATGGGTGATAAGGAGTGATGAGAAGATTAATAGTAAAAGTTTATATTGTTATATCTATATTGTTCAGTTTAAAAAACAATTCTATTAAGAATTAATAAATAATTAGCATATAAAATTCATACACATCTAAAAATAAAAGTCAATACAAACCATAAAAATGCAAACAAATATAAAAGAAAAAGAGGTGAAGTAAAAGTAACTTTCCCCTTATCCCAGCAGGTAAAAATAATTTTAATAGTTTGTTACCATCTCTAAATAAAACATAATCTCTCTTCTCCTCGTAGCTAAAAGCTTAGGTAAGGAAAACAAAACAAAAATGCCACATCAGTCAATCTTTGTCAACAAATTTCACGAAAGGCAACCAGTCAATCTTATAAATCATCCCTGATTTGATTCCTTTAAAAATGTATCCTGTTCATCTGTGTTTCAAGTTTTGAAATTCTTCAAAATGTTAACAATTTCTCTGGAATCCAAAGTTATCCTGTTGTTTGTCACTTCTTAAAAAGTCTTTCCAAATCTTAGCAGAGCTCATTTGCATATCCAGAGGAAAAAAAGAATATCCAAATCAATTTTCTGATTTAATATTTCTTCATCTCCTGTAGGGAATAAGTCTTTCATCAGATTCATTTAAATTACATTTAAGATCCCTTTCAAATTAATTTCTTAAATATTCACTGCAACTTGTTCTTGTTTTACAACTTCATAGGAACATGCTATGTCAATTTTATCAAGTATCTGATCCATTTCTTTCCAAACGTTTAGCTGAAAGATATTCAAATATTTGCATTAAGAACATCTGCTCTATTTTCTTTATCCTCTGGCACAGGCAGTCTGGCACTGACAGTAGCCTTCAAGTTCTCCTTATAAAATAGAAAATGCAAGCAATTTCCATTTTCCCATTAGAATATATCTTCAAAACAATTCGAAACTGTAATCCCAAATCTTTCTGGCCCTTTAATCCATTATTAATTTTCCAAAATCCATATATATCCCTTTTGCTGCACAACCATATATCCCTTTTGCTGCACAACCCGAAAAATTCATATATTTTTGAAAGCTTCAAAAGTGTATTAGGCAGGAATAGTGGGGAGGGGGGCTGAGTTTTGACCAGAGGAGATGGACTGGACTTAATATCAACAATATTATCTGTACTTCTTTCTATACATCTATCTATACATCTTTCTAACTATGTCAAAAGACATTGAACATTTCGCAACTACACTATTGCAAGCAATACCATGGATAATTACCCTCAACAGTGCCAAAGGGAACCTTAATCCTTTTATATACATAACAGTAGCATAGTAGAGATGGACAATAGGATACCAAGTCATCTATTCTTTACTTTGGAGAAACAATTTGGTAAGAAGCAGGTGATATATATCCAATATTATGCAGATATAGAAGCTTATCTGCCCTTTTGCACACAAAGTAATTTTAAAAAGGATCTGAAATATCCATATATGAAAAACTACACAACAAAGACTGACATCTGATCTCCTTTTAGCAATCACAAAACCACAGATAAAATGGACTCTCTGTATTTTATTGAACTGCTCATCATTATTTTACAAATCTCAAATATAGGTGCAAATAGTATATCTTTGCTATGAATGGAAAAAAGAAAACCATATTGCTATTTTCCTATATTTCAGAAATAGCAGTGTGGTGGTGAATGGTTTAAAACTACATTCATAAGTAGCCATAAAATGAATAAAAGCCACAAGCAGTCCTATAGAGATGGCTTCTGTAATTAGATACAAGCAGAAAAGGAACCATTTCCTGTGCTGAATGCAACCAAGTAGGACAGGTTTATTCCACAGGGCATTTCCCAAAAGAAAATGTGGCTAAAGGTTAAATTTTAAAAGTTTGCGGTCACTTTGCCCAATTACACATGCCCAAAGAGAAAAGAAATGTCTCGCTGGATCAGGCCAATCTGGACCACATTCTGTTTTCTGCAATTGTCCAAACAAATTGCATTCAAGAAGCCAATGAGAAAGGCACAAAAACAGTCTTCTTTGCTATCAGTTGTTCCCAACATGTGACATTCGTAGATATATTCCCTCCCCACATGGCAGAACTTATTTTGTACATTAGTTAATCCAAAAGAGCTCATAGAAATTTTGGTTCTACAGAAATCCACATGGTGGTACATCAAATGAAAGTGAAGAATCTGTGTCCTTAACTTGTTGACCCTAAGTGAATAAGTTTGCTCAGAGTCAACTTATTTTCCAAAGGACCAGAAAGGCTAGACAAGAAACAATTTATGGAAAGTAATCAAGGAGAGAAGCAACTTGGAATTAAGGAGAAACTTCCCTTATCCTGGACATTAGCCGAGATGCCTTACTCCAAGTTCCCCATCTGTAATAGCAGTTGTCTATTGCTTCCATGCAGAATATGCCAGGAAGAAGCTATACCCAAGGGGGAAAGAAAAGAACAGTAAGTAGGGACAGGATTAGAGAAAAGAAGTAGACAAGGAACAGATCGGTCAGTCTAAGGCTTCTCCGCAACAGATTGCTCTTTCTGGATGCTGTTTTGCAGTGAGGGAATGGACTGACCTATATTCTCAAACCATGTATAATTAGTAAATCTAATTAGCAATCTGGATTCAAAGAGGAAAGGTGATTTGGGTTCCAGGAAAAGATCCATTTCATTTCAGGAGTTGCCAAAAGGAGGGACCTGTGTCCCCCCCCCCCCCNCCCCCCCCCCCCCCCCCCATGCACTCTAGGTCACTTTCCCCCCTTTGAATCTGAACCACTGCACATCTTTTTACTATTCAGTCTTAAGGAAGATGGGAAGTCACCCAGAGTTGATTGAAAGACGGATGGCTAGATGAATGTTTTAATTAAATAAATGTATAAATTGAGCTCATTGAAGACCTGTATGACTAATTATGGAACTGTGTACAAGCATTCATTCTTTCTAAACATTTTGCCATCATATTTATGAAGTGAGGAAACCATATTGTTAAGGTTAGTGAAACATTTGATACTTGTCTTAAATTGTTTTGCAGTGTTTTTTTTTAAAAATCATTTTTAAATGTTTTTGATCATCAAATAATATAGAAGGGATAATCTGAATGTATTAAAATTATTATGAGATATTATAAAAATATGATGCATAAAAAGATGATATGTTGAATATAACCTGCTTGTAAGTCCTAAAAGCCCTAGAAATAGTTGTATAAAGAAGATTATTTATAAGTACATACATACCTGAAAAATGCACTTTCTCTTTCATTACATAACAAACAATAAATGGAAATAATAAATTGCAAAACAAATAATACAGCCATGACACAATCATGTATCTCAAATTACAGGAAGAAAGAATAATTAAGAATGCCTGCTAAATATCAGTAGAATATGTTTAAAAATTGGTATGAGGTGAGAAAGTTGAAGAAGCATCAACAAGATCAAGGTGACGTAGGGTTTCATGGTCACCAACTTTCAAATTTGGGTAGATTTCCCCCAAAAGTCCTTATTTTGCACTCCCTGGTGAGCACAGCTAAAATTTCTGGTGGATTGTGCAAGGGCAAACTGTTGATAGGGCTAACTGTTGATAGGGCAAACAAGGGCAAACTGCTGAACTGTTGGCTTTAAAGGCCTTTCTATATGTCTTGCTCTATATATCTTCTGTGGAGTCATTTTAACTTTCTTTCTTACTCTAATAGTAAAGCAAATATAACCTAAGAGAAAGAAAGAGAAACAGAAGGAAATAATTAAAAATGCAAAGAAAAGGATAAAGAAAAAAGAAAAGAAATATATAAAGAAGTGACTTCATTATTAATATAAAGACATTTGATAACTCTTTACTCCCTGTAAGTTACAAACAGATATCTCTTCTTCCTATAATTAATTCCTTATTCTATATGCAAACGCATAAATCATCAATTTTTCAGTCCTGGTGTCAACAAAAAGTCTACAAAGGATTATCAAAACTTTATAGGAAGGGAAGTTCTGAAAATAGGTTCAAATGACTAATAGTATCTCAGGGTTTGAACTGAGTTCCTAACTACTTGGTATTGGTATATGTAACTATATCTTTCCGAACTTCAGACGTGTTGAAAATATAACTCTCCAAATTCTGAGTCAGAACATCTGGAGGACACTGAAAAAACCATAGTAGGGCATCCAATTTTTGCTCAAATTGCTTAAATATTATATTTCAAAAACCTGCTATTTAAGGAATGGTTTATGCTCTGCAGTCTAAATAGGCCTTTTCAAAAAGCCCAATATTTTTAGAGCTTTATAGAATATATAGTATTGGCTTCATTTGAGACTTTATTTGTTTCATTTGTTTAATATGTTCTGTCTTCTGGGATACTGAGAGAAAGCAAGGGAATTTGCTAGAGCAAGTCGGGGAAGATGAAATAACATGGTTGCTCAGCTATGTCAAACGTGCTGGTACAGATCCAGTCACTGTATCTCAAAGCAACACCAGAAATCCAAGGAGGCATAAGAAGCAGCCAGAAGGACCAAAATATTGTAGCCACTCTTGTAGAAGAATTAAAGGATTCTAGGTTTTTGATTTTGGAAAGACAAATAACAAGATAGAGATCCTCTACTTGCAACAGAATACCTTATGCCACCTGGCTTGAAATTTTAGGCTTAACTTAGAACTATGCCGCCTTCTGTCCAATCTAAGCATAGTACCTAAAATTATCTATTGTAATGTCCTACCTGTCAATGACGACTTCAGTTTCAACCACAAAAATACATGAGCACACAATAGATACAAATTCAAGGTAAACTGTACCAAACTCAATTGCAGGAAATACATCTTCAGCAACAGAGTGGTCAATGTCTGGAATACTCTACCTGACTCTGGTTTCTTCCCCAAAAACTTTAACCTTAGACTGCCTACTGTTGAACTCAGCCCATTCCTAACAGGTCTGTAAAGGGCATGCATAAGTATACCAACATGCCTGCCATCCCTGACCTAATATTTCCTTTTATTTGTTTTATTTATTCATAATCATGGTTATACTTATACCTGTTACCTAATACAAAATAAATAAATAAATACATGACAAAATAAATACATAAAAGAAATAAAAATATAAGAAATAAAGAGATGTGGAGAATTATGGTGACATGGGTACCCACATAAATGAAACTTTTGCAAAATAATGAAACCTGCCTCTTAAATATTTGAGTGCCAAATCATGGAGGGTATGATTATCATAGAACCAGATTCTAGAATTCAAATAGCTGGTCATAGTGGCAAACAAACATTGTATAAGTAAAGAACATTGACTGATTCTACTTTACCTGCCTCTGGAATCTGACTTCCTACATGGTACTTGCTTGGGTCCTTAATTCACCTAATTTTATTTATTTAAATGAATGAATGAATCACATACCCATACACAGAAAGAGGATGGGGGGGAGTAAGCATGCTATCATTCTGTAAAGTACCAGCCAGGAACATTCTTCATGTTTCATGTCAAAGAATATGTGGAGAGTTGCAACAACAGGCTGGCTTTTTCTGGGCTTAGAAGCTAAGCAATGGTGGATGTGATTAGTACTTGGATAGAAGGTACTAAACAGCCCATGGCCTGTTGGGTTATCCTTTCAGAAATATTTCCCTACCTAAACAGATAAACAGAATGACCACAGACAGGCAAAAATAAATAAGTAAAACCAATGGAGTCAAAGTGATTTCTGATTTCTTGCTGGCTTCTCCATTGTCAGCTTGTAGGAAACTGACAGGATATGTTGGAAATCATGATCATGTTACTACAGCGAAAGGTGACAGACAGACAAGAGTTTTAATAGTACATAAATGTATCCATGGTCAGGAGATCAAAAAATATATCAAAGGAAGCAAAATCAAAATACCATAGTTGAGTAGATCTATAAACCTATCAGGAGAATATCTGACTCAAAGGGGTTTAAGGGGAAAAATAATAGAAATATTTGTATTTCCAAAGGTAGTAAATAACACAATTTTTAGTGATTTTGAAGGACCTAATTTCCTTTGGAAAGTCTAAAAATTAATTGTTACCATAGTCACCCATGCGCAGATCAAAAGGAAATAACCCATTCATTTCCAGTACACTCTATTCTATATCATATATTGGACTTCCAAAGATAAAGCAAACGTAGAATGCATTAGAAAGAAGAGGCTGATACTCATTGGGTTATAATTTTGCTGTGAATTTATTTATGGTCATATGTAAATGTACGAAAAAGACAGAAAAAAGCAGAGAAGTGAGAAATTAAGTCAACAGATCCAACCCGGACCTCTTATTTTTCAAAATGGATTTTTGCTCCATGCTATTGCTAAGTAATTAATAAAACAGAGAAAACAAAATATTACAACCATTCTAAGTTGGAAACAATATAAAATCCTGTTATAAATATGTTATATAAACACCTGTTATAAATATGATCACTGAACCGATTGGAAACAAGCCAGTCCTAGATGCCATATAAAGTCTGCCTAATCTACATTGCTGATATTTAATTTCATAGTTTGGAATGTCTTCCCTTTAACCACATTTGGTGAAATATGCTGACTTTAAAAAAAAATGACTCACATCTTACTGTTAACATTTTTCAATCTGTTTTAGAGACAGATGTAATTTGAATTGCTACAGTAGTTCTTTTTCGTTCTGTGCTATGATCTGAACCATTCGAGGTCATTGATTTCCTTTGAGTTTACATGATCAAAAATGTGCAATATATAAACATAATAGCCTGAAGTTTTTGTTCCAGACCTTTAGTTACTAACAAATTCTATTAATGGTATGATTTGATTTCCCTTTTAGAATATTGCACCTCCTTATGACTTATTTTTACATGCTCGAGCTTGTTTTTACTTATTTTAGCTCTCTGCTGTGTTTTATTTATAACATTTTGAAACTAGGAGTTCAGGATGTTTTTATTTGTTGATATTTGATATTTTGCAATTTAATTGTATACACACTCACACAAAAAAAAATTCCTTTTTTTTTTTTTGCCTTTGAAAAAATATCCTAAAGTAAGTGGAGAACATCTAATCCATTCTGGTGACTTTCTGTATTACCAAAAAAGCTTCTCTCTTTCTTCTTTGTTTTCACTCTCCCAAGGAATCCCTAAAGAGAGGGAGTGAATTGGAGCCTTGCGTTTCTGACCATTTGCAGGACAACACGGGCTCTGTTTAATGCTCAACAGAAGATCATTCATGGATAATAGCAGGAAGGTTACCCAAGCATTTAATTCAGGATGACAGCAGATTGCTTCCCGTGAATGATCTGCTGCATTTACATAAAGCTTTACTTAACCAATTCCTCAGCAGGTAGATGTGAGCCCACCGAGGCGCCTGGCAGTAATCAGAAGTGAGGCAATTGGTTTTCCCATTGTGCAACTGAATTGAACCGAAAGGAATAGTATACATCCATGCATATAGGTTTAATAGATAGGTAGGAAGGCAGAGGTGGTATTCAACAGGTTCTGACCAGTTCTGGAGAACTGGTAGCAGAAATTTTGAGTAGTTCAGAGAACTGGCAGATACCACCTCTGACTGGAGATTTCACAGTATCCTTCCCCTGCCACACCCACCAAGCCATGCCCACAGAACCAGTAGTAAAAATTTTGAATCCCACCACTATAGGTAGGTACTCCCAAGATCCTGATTAACCACTTGCCAGTTGTTAATAGTCATCCATGCTCAAGAATAAAGCCAATTTTAGTTGTACCTCACTCAGAATGCTTCTGTGAGGGAGATGGGCAGTTTTTAAATCTGACATATAAAAAACAAATAAAATCAAAATCCAGAGCAGATTGAGTGTTTTTAAAAGGGCAGTATTTTAAGCCACAGCTTCCCGGTGAAGAGATGCTTTTATTTATTTCCATATGATTACTGTCATTCATTTATTACTGGAAAATAAGGCTGCCTGGGTGCATATGGGTCCAAATCTGGCTGTCCTTCACAATTAGCTTCATGTAACCTGGCTTTCATCCATAGCGACCCAGCACGGAGATGCATTGCATTGAGGTTGACATCAGCCCATTTTCTCTGTGATGATGAGCCTTTTGCTTGGTTTTACACAACGGGTTGTTTACTTCTGACCTGCAGTCATGCTGAGCTTTTATCCTGTCTAGATGAAAGGAGCCCAAATGAGTAGCTTCTTCAATAGCCACTGGTAACCTTGACCTGCCTTGACTTAATGGGATTGGTCTTGTGCTGGAAGTGGGTGGGATTTAGCAATCTTCCGCTCTTCTAAAATCAGTCTGACTCATTTCTCATAAACATAGTAATAAAGGAGTTACTGGTGTCACATACATTCTTTGGTAATAAACATAATTTACCTCATATATAGGCTCTAATGATTAGAAAAAGCTTCATTTTTTAATGATAAAAGGTAGACAATATTTTCTTCACTATTATTGTCCAGATAAAGGTCAGGCATTATTCTTGCAACAGTACTTTAGTTTTTTTAAAAATGTGTTTTATATTATAGTGTTTCTTTAAATTTCCTTCATAATAAGTAGGATATAGTTCATAAGTAGTTCTTTTTCAGAGAAAAATCCTTCTCTTGTGATCATTTTGCATCAAAGCAACAAAACTTTGTTGCTAAACTTAAATTTGAGAGAATTCTAATTATAGTGTACATTGGAAATGATATCATCAAAAGCCAAATGGTTTTAATAGACATAATTAACATAATTGACACATAATCAAGTAAATTATAATTTATGTGCAATTAAAATTCTGTATATTTCCAGGTCTGATTTCTGCAATGATATGATGCTACTTATACTGAAAAATATTCAGCCAGAATACTATTATTCATTTCTTGTCTTGTCCTCTACAAACTTTGAAGTTAAGTGGTAAATTCAATACTGCTTTATTCGCTATAGGTTATGGTCCACACTTCCTATCTATATACATAACATTTGCTTACTCTGTCTTCCTTGTAATGAGCATAAAAATGCCATTAATTTCAGGCACTGTTCCTGAGTATGAATTTTGCCAGTCATCCACAAAAATCATTGAGAACTTGTTACTACATTATTGATATAATTTCAGACTGTATTTCCTAAAACTTGAGAGTCTCTTCAAAATTGTTTTTCTCCTCCCAGACAAAACATATGTTTGTTTGCTTTTAATATTTGTTTTTCTTTAATATTTGTCTTACTATTTTAAGCTTAAGCTTTTGTATAGCAATCTAGTCATCTCTTTTTACACAGCTGCCATAATACAGAAGAAGGTGATTCAGTTACTTCCAATACTGACAAAGAAAACACGCTCCAGAAAGTTCACAGAATAAGTTTGGTACCATTTCTTAATATTTCTACATTTCTGTTCTTGCTGTAAAGTATCAAAATATAAATATATACCAGTGTTTACCAACCTCAACAACATTAAGATGTATGGATTTTGATTCCTATGCTGACTTGGGAATTTTGGGAAGTCCATACATCTTAAAATTGTTGAGGTTGGGAAAAAGTGATATATGCATTGACATATATTCTTGTCCCTGTATGGATAAACAATAAACAATCTATGTTCCCTGAAGTATTAGTGATGCCATAATCTTTGAAAATGAGAACTCATGATGCTTAATGAATTGCTGAGTTTCTATTGGTTTAATTATTGTAAGAGCATTCTTTGTCATAATGTTGTGTTAAGTTCCCTAGGACTTACAGTTGCTTTTATTGATCTAATATTTATTTGTATTTTCATCTCAAACATGGAGAGGAAGTGGATGAAGGTTTTGGTTGATATTGGCATTGAACTGATTGACCTTTACATCAACTATATGGCTATAGAAGTGGCAAAATGCCTTGTTAATCTTGAAATTATTTACAAAGCATCTTTTACAATATAAATATCAGTGGAAATCCCCACACTTTATAATATTGATGTGTTTTATATATGTGTGCATGTGGGAGGGAATGTATTCCCAAACCAAAATTGATGGGAGGGGGAAAGATGTCTCATGTAGCTCCCATAGAACATTTAGAGAAGCTATACATCCTGTGTATAACACACAATATTGCATGATAATGAAATTACAGTATGTAATATGAAGGAGAGAAATGCCTACAAATTGTACCAAAAAATGTGAAGCAAAGCAACACACATTAGGCTTAATATATGACTGAATAAGCCCCAGTGATGGGATAATCACATGACACTAAATTGTAAGCCATGATTTATAAACCATCAAGATTGGGCTCATCCAACTTGTTTTATTCAAGTCAAGTAAGTGCCATGATGGCTTAACCAAAAGGGTGAACCTAGCTGCAATATAGAATAGCAGAATTTTAATCTTCTTCTTGTGTTGTAGCCATTTCTTGTAGAAAGGCCTTTGGTCAATACGGTAGACTCCCACAACCTGGGATTTCTATGCAGCCTCTTTTCTCTGATATGAGAAGAGTCATTGTTAGTGAGGAGTGTATAATTAATTGGAATAGCATTTGGAAAGAGATTAATACAGCTTGTTCAGTCATAGTACAATGACATAACTAACACAGAGCTTTAACTGTATGCATGTACTTGGGTATATGAATGTTTCTTAAAAACCTCAAACATTCAAATTTAAGAGGTGGTTGCATTTAAGCAAAGGCCTCTGCCCAAGAAGATAAAAAGGATCATTGTGAGAAGTATAACAAAGGCTAATAAGTAAGTAAAGAAAAGCTATTTTACGGTCTTTTTACATATTTTTATATATATTACATATTATTTTGCATATTATGTTGCTGAAAAATGTGGGTTTGCATGTGAGAGATATTACTTTAACTGAAATTAACTCTACTGGAGATGAGGGAAGAGTTTATGAAAATATTTTTTTTCCTCTGATGAAGAAAGGGTCAATTCTTTTTAGAAGAGTGATGTGTTATTTTAATCTCCTGAAATTGACTAGATCAGAGTAGGCAGATAACCCAGGAGGAAATCAATGCTTGAACCAGCCATCTTAAGGAGCTTCCCTGCCTGCTGGCTTATTTCTCTTCTATTTGATCAATCTCATGACAGATGACCCCCTCCAACCAAAGCCTTTGGTATTTATATTTTATTTTTATTTATTTCTATCCTGCCTTTTATTATTTTTTTATATTATTTTTATAAATAATTCAGGACGGTGAACATATCCACCACACCTTCATCCTCCTATTTTCTAAACCCTGTGAGGTGAGTTGGGCTGAGTAAGAGTGAGTGGCTCAAAGTCACCCAGCTGCTTTCATGCCTAAAGTGGGACTAGAACTCACAGTCTCCTGGTTTCTAGCCTGGTGCTTGAACTACTATCCATATATATGTCTATCATCTATATCTATATATCTATATCTATCTTATTTATTTATATTTAATATTTCTGAATCACCCATTTCCTTCAAAAATCTATTTGTCTGTCTGTCTATCTATCTATCTATCAGGTTAATAAAGAATTCTATCTATCTATCTTCTATCATCTATCCATCTATCTATCTATCTATCTATCTATCTATCTATCTATCTATCTATCTATCAGATTAATAAAGAATTCTATCTATCTATCCATCTATCTATCTATCTATCTGTCTGTCTATCTGTCTTATCTATCCATCATCCATCGATCAGGTTAATAAAGAATTCTATCTATCTATCATCTATCTATCTATCATCTATCTATCTATCATCTATCTATTATTGACATTGACATCTATAACCATATCATAAACATACATATGCACCATTTCCCTGCATCTACCTGCAGGGAGGCATCTACCTGCACAGAGCTGCTGTAGAAACTCAAATTATACTCATTTCTAAGTACATCTTACAGTTACGCTGTGAACAGCCTACATAATGAGTACATGGCACTCCCAGACAGCAATCTTGGTGGGAGTGCTGATTTGGATTTAGAGAAGCAGCAGAGAGATTTATTCTGATATCTCAATTTGTGATTCTAAAGGTAAACTGTAGTTTTTACATATTTATAAAGCTGATAATCTGCCTATTTCTATGGTAGAGAACAGTTATCAAAATGAGTCATATTTAAAACTATAGAAATTCTGAACAGAGATGGTTACTTATGGAACATTGAAATCCAACAAATGCAAATAACTGTTAGTAAAATTCAATAAAAATTTCATATCCAAGCCAGAAGGCTCCCATCAGTTATTCATTCTTTTGAGGAATTACATTGTATATTTTATCTGAAAAAATGAGAGAAAAAGTGGGATGTGCTTGGACCTGGAATTGTTTTCCTAGCATATTTAGATATTGCCATCTTAGTGTCATTTTGCCGATCTACATTTTCTATATGTGTGTTCAGAGCTTTGGCCAAATCTAACTGATTCTTTAAGAGGAACTGAATAATCCATTTCTTTTGGAGAAAGTCAGAGCTCAAAGAACAGTGGAGGCAATACTCTAGGGGGCTAAATATGGTGGTAGTAGCTTATTATTCTTATTCTTTCTTATTCCAATCAGTAATGTTATTTTCATATCAAATATGACTAATTCATCTTATCAGTTATGCCTGCAATATTTCAAACAGAGCAGACCATGTGTTTATGACTTTAATTGTATTTCCTGCATTTAATTTTGTTTTTAAAAAATCAGTTTTGTTTTATTGCCGCTCATATTCTTTTTAATTTGTCATGTAATAAGATAGAAGCTTCCATTAATCCTAAGTATTGTATACTTTTACTAGGGCCAATTGTCTACTTGTGAAGGCATTCATTAGCTGTGATCCATTTTCTTCAACATTTTTGCTTCCTTTAATTTCAAACTTACATATTTCTCCAAAGAAAATTGCAATTGCATTTCTCTAGACCAAATTGCATTAATTGTCAATGTGGCACACATCCCTAATCCAAATCGACCTTATCTTCTGCAACAGCTCAAACTCAATATATGGTCTACAAATACAAGAACCTTTTTCAAATAGTGACCACAGTATGATTGACTTTTGTCTAAATTTATGCCCTCACAAAGAAGATCATAATGATGGATCCCCAAAACAAACTTCAAAAAAGACAAATATGGTCTTATAGATGTTGACCTATCATCTCTTGATTGGCACATTCTGTTCTCTATCTGTAATACTACAGAAGATCATTATAATGCATTATTGTTTGAACTTGAGTCATTAAACTATATGTACCATTAGTAACCCCCAAAAACAAAAACAAAAAACAAATTACCCATAACAATCAGGAAACTTCAATAAAAAAAAAGATCGCTATGGCGTAAAAACAAAACTAGCTACATAGCAAATTTTAAAAACCAATACAACACACTATGCTGACAGATAAAGACAGAATACACAAATTATCACTGCAAGCAAGAGAAAAACCTCCTATGTACAAAATCCACCTGCACCTTCTACAATTTTGTTGACACCAAACTTAAAGAATCAAGAACCATC
>BHFT01073585.1:0-18886 GCA_004320025.1 Laticauda laticaudata | reverse complement strand
AGTCGCGCAAGCATGGTCGTGCACGTCAGAGGAAAGACTGGCTGGCCCGACGGATTTGGCTGCCTTGCCTGCCCTGCCTGCTGGTTACTGCCTGCATGTCTGCCTGCAAGCCTGTGGTGCCTAGCCTTACGTGACCCCAGCCTTGCGTCCCAGCCTGCCGTGCCACCGCCTGCCAGCCACTTCCTGTGCCAGCCTTGCTGTGCTGTCTGCGTGCCAGCCCCTTGCGCTGCCTGTCTAGCGCCTAGCCTTCTGCCAGCCGTTGGTTTCCTGCCAGCCTACCCCTGCCCAGCGGCCAGCAAATCCCCTCCAGACACCCACCTACAGGAGTAAGCACCAGTAAGCCTCAGCCATTTGCTGCTGCAGCCCCTTGCAAGAGGGACAGGGCTACCATCCGCCCCCTGGCCTCACTCTAGGTCTCTCGCCTGGCCGGCTTCTGCCCGCCTCATTCTCCAGGCTCCATGTCCCCATTGCCTTGTTGGCAGTCCCACCAGCCTGTATCTAGCCAAGCGACTGCCCCGCTAGGTGGGTGCGCATGAGATTGATTCGCAGGCAGTGCAGCAAGCTATCCAATGATCCTCCTCCACGCGTCCTCTGGGCGATCGCCTATCATAAGGTGGTGAGAACACCACTAGAGTACCTGGAGACCTCGATTGGCCCAGCGATGCAAATACGGCGATTCTCCACCACACCCCCGCCCTGCCCTGAGACAGCTGTTAGTTGGAGATCCTCTCTTCACGGCACCTGAGGAAGCTCTTGGAAACGGGGTTGCTTCATATGACGTAGCTAGTAGGTCATCGCTCGAGACGCACATAGAGCCATCAATCCCCCACAATGAAGGTAGCAGCGCATCATCTGCATCTCCGCTGATACGCTCTAAGGGCGGACCAGGCCGGCCTTCTGAATCTGTGCGGAGGAGATCAAGCCCCACGATGAGCCGGCTTGCGTTTCCGCTTCCTCCTGAGGATGACTGCGCGTATCTGTTAATACGCTGACTGGCTCTGAAGCGCATGAGAATTTGTGCCCCTGACGCATGCATCGATTACATGGGACGTTGGTAAGCAGCATCACCATACGGCGAAGAGCGATGATCTCCGCAAGACACGCCATATGTAGATTGAACTCTAATGAGTAAGCACCCCGACGCTTCGGCTGGGCGGACTTTGCAGGTCCCAGTGCGCCATACTCTCTCTACACATCTATGCGACTCTCCATACAGTGTCATAGTCCCGTGTGGCGAAGTTCCCACTCTTGATACATGCTCTGTGCAACTTTTCTTTCCATGCCTCCAGTCGCGAGGACAATAGTACTGCGAGGAGCCTCCTCCTTGTATATTCTCCGAATGATGCCCTGCCACCTACTTCTCTGACCGCACAATTAGCAATCTGGACCTAGCGTCAGCACAGTGCACTTACTGTCCACACCCCTCATCAGCAGATTAACTGCATGACCTACCCTTGTAAGGTGACTCCCTGATTACACCGGCCACTATCCCCGACTGTGTGCCGCAGCACAGTAGCGCGCACCTGTGCCACCTTGCAAGCGCATCCATTTCCAGTGCTGCCGGCCGGAGTGCGATGTTTAACCTTTGGTCAACCGCGATGCGGCAGGTGTCAACAGGCCATCTGCAACAACCATCTTCGTGCAAACTAATTGACCTGAGAATAGATCCTCATGAAATTCTGGAACCGCCTGCCGAGTGTCCTTTCGTTTCCCTGAGCCTCACCATTCCGCTTGTTGTACATCCGTTACCCTCTTGCTCTTCTGGCGAACCATCTTCTGGACCAGACTCTTTTTGCTGCCCTCTTTTTCTTCTGGGCAGTAGATTACGAGAGCACCGCAGGATGGGCTCTCGGGGCGACTGTTGAGCAGACGCGGGGCAGTCGAGTGGCTGCGGCAAAAGGACTTATGTTGACAACCCACGGGTGAATGACTGTTGCGTGGAAGAGCAAGAGTCAGATGAAGGCTGCAGGAGTCCGGCTGGGCCTGACTGTTCTGAAAACGTGAGTGCAGATGAGCATTGCTCCCCCTTTTAGAGGAAGATTATATGTGTTTTCGCTTAGGATCTCTAGACAATCCTCTAGCATCCTCTAGCATCCTGTAGACACTCCTTAATATCCGAGATAGGTCCCCCTGACGAACATTTTTCGTTTTTAAATGCTTTGTTTCTGTGCTGATCTGCTAGCATCCGATTCTGCATCCATTCCGCATCCGGTTCCGCTTGCTCCCTGCAGTCTGGGCGGATTGCGAGTTGCCAAGCGGCTACTGTGTAGGCGGCAATGCTAGAAGATATAGTGGATGATTACCGTCACTCGCGTAGTGGATGGGCTAGGGATGCGTAGCGGGCACAGCAGCACGGACGCAACTGGAACATTTTCCCGCGCAAAATGTTGTGTATGTTGGGCTCTCATGCGGCAAAACTGCTGATCAGATTGAAACTCAACTAAAACGGATGTCTGGGACGGATAGCGAGTGAAAGCAAAATCGGAGGAGCTGAGTATACTCAGTTCCAACCGGATGGCGAATTTTGTCCTATACTCCTTGCATCGTGGTTCAGTGTACATGCTATACATACCCGTGTCAGACTCGTTACCGTGCCAGCGTGTGCGCTTTCCGAAGCTCCTCCAGCTCCTCGACCCTCCTTGCTTTCCCTCTCCTCATTTGGAGAATATGTAGCATTCAACGCTTATCTCTCTAGACGTCGAATGATACACAACGAAAAGTGATTTTGTACCCTCATTCCTAGAGGGTTTTTGGTATCATCTGTGCCTTGACAGAAAGACTGGTAATGAAAAGTGCAAAGTGAAAATAATGTAGTGTCTGAAATGTTGCTGGGTTCCAAAAATAAATTGGGTCAAATGGAACGGTTAATTGCTGAATTCATCTGCAAATGAAAAAGCCTGCAAGTATCTTTTGTACATGAAGAGAGGTGTGTGCCTCTCCAAGTAATGATGGCGCGAAAGCGTGTTCGGAATCCATGTATTTTCCCTTCCAATGGGCTCCTGGCAACACCTGCATGGTTAACTCAATGGATAAGTGGAAGAGAGTTGCCCTTTCAAAAGGAATGCTACTTATCAAATGGAAGATAAAAGATGCGTTGACTTGTCTCCACTTAGACGAGTCGTTCCGTGTATCTGTAGTAGAGGTTGTTGAGAACCTTTGTGATATAACAATCACAAATTCCATCCTGGACAAGCATTAGGAGGGAAAGCCTATGAAACCGCCCGACGAGGCAAAGAGACCAATCAAGGCCATTTGAGTATACCTAACGTAAAATATTGGGTAGTGGAAATCCTTCTATGTGTGTTAGGATTACTGGTGACAAAGGGAATTGCTGTTATCACTCAGTTCTCGAAAACAGGTTCAACGTATTAATGAGCAATGAAAATGCTGGGTATATTGTCAGAATCAAACCAAATATCTCATTTATAGCTCTTATTAGTTTCTCACGACATTTGAATGGATCTATTGCTTCCAACATTCAAACTGCATATGAATATAATATTATATATAAAGATATATAAATATATAAGATAAGTAAAAATTATATATATAAATAAAAAAATGTATATTCTGATATCCCGATTCGACTCCGATATTATTGGATCAGTCTACTCGTAATCATCCTAATATCAAACAACTGTGCTCAAAAAGGGCTGTTATTATGTGTATTTAAAACATTGTGATGGCCAGGATATTGATTGTCTGTTTTTTATCCCTCAAGTGTCTATTTGTTGGATTCAGGCCAATAAACTACTCCCCCTCTCTCCTCCCGAGAGAATGCCTTCCAGTTAAGAAGATATGTTCTCCAGTTAGTACCAAGAGAAAGGAGAAGACCTCTCCTAAATATAAAATTTTCAGTTGTAACAATTCATGTTGTCTTTAACTTTGAAATTTTTTCAGTTCTACATGGAGAATTTTGGGGGTCTCTCAGATTCAGGTTAATTTTAATATGTGCTATGAAATAATTATACACATTCAATTCTAACAAAGGTCTAAATTGCATAAATTCCCTGTTCACGTTCAGCGATGGACAGTCGGCTATCATCCTCTACAAGGCTACCGGTGCCCAACCTGGCCGACGGACACAAACAAATACGATATGCATTACAAGGACACAAGCAGACGAGTAAAATTCCCCGGGGTGGCTACCATCCGTTGTTCATTCCGCCTCAAAAAGTGGTGAAAATTTGCAATAAACAGAACAGAAAAGAACGGAAAACAACGGACTAGTGGGTAGTAACACCGTCTCATAGTCGGCGGATGTGAAATGGATGTTCCCATAGGGAAGCCTAGCGGATGACAGGATGGGAAGCAGATGCACATATATCCCGAAGGGGGTCCAGGGGAGAATATGCGAAGTGGATGCAAGCGGCAAGGGGCGGATGCATCCGCGCGGATTGAAAGCTGGGATGCATCACAGTATGCCATAGAAAACAAAGTGAATAGCCGCACGGACTGTATAATCGGATGTAAAGTGTTCATCTGCGCATGTGGGGAGGTTATGCAATTGGGCAGCACCACGGATAGTAAAAGATGCACAGCAGGCATGCATCAAGGCATACAGGGTGAAAGACATTGCTTGTTTCACATACGAGCCTCGTAGCAGCACAACACCCCACCACCTGGCTTCCGTCCAGTCACACGAGCAAGAGAGATGAAACGGCTGAGGCGCTGCACGTGAAAGCGCCCTACTCATCTCGCTCTGGCACAGACACAGGACAGAACAGCCAATCACCACCCCCTCGCACTGACTAACTGACCGTTGCCTGCTGGCTGGATCTTGTCTGCTTCGACTGCACGCGGCGTGGCTACGACCAGCCACAACGGCCTCCTACAAGGCCCCATGTGCTCTTGACAACCGGACCCTGCTGCTCAGCCCCCCTCTGCTAGGACAAGGCCCATGCCCTCCGCTGAAGCCACCTGCGAAGCACATCACTGGCTTGAAGCACCTGACAGAGGGAGAGAAGAGGCAAGCGGAGAGGAGAAGGAGATGAGAGGAACAGCACCATCCCGTTTCCATCACGAGGACCCCATCCGGACACCCGCCTTCTTATCTGCCCAGTACTCACCAAGAAGACACGTTAGCTCAAATGCTTGGGTATAGATCAATCGTGCTGAAAGGCCATATGATTGACACCCAACATACTGGTACACTGCTCATGATAGTCATTTCCACGACACTAGTGATGGTAGGCGAAGCACATACACACCTGGCTATGGGAAAGCTTTTACACCACCAGAGTATAACATAGGGCAGGCGTCCTGTACACACGCTCTCAGACTACCGGAGACGTACTCCATGGCCAAGTGCAGTTTCCTGGAGGGTGAGATCATGCCACGAGATGCAGCCCTTTTGACACCCTCTCCCTCAGACCAGCCACGACGCCCAGTCCTCTTCCCAGCCAAAGCCCCCAGGGCAATACCCTTTCCAGCAAGGCCTCAGAGCCCCCCGGCAGAGACCCCCGACGATGCTGTCATCACCATCCCCTGCTGTCAGACTGGAGGTCACTGCGTGGAAAGGATGATCGCCCTGCACTTGTCAACCAAATGGGAGGAAGACAAGCAGCCAAGCCACCCAGAGGCCCCAACTTCCACCCCCACCACCCCATCCCCCACTTAACGCAGCTACCAGAGGATGAGGCAAGAGAGGCAGACTGGAGGGCCAGAACCACAGTGTGCTATAGTACGGTTGCTTGGAGATCAGGAACACACATGCAACCAGCTCATACAAGAATTCGTCCGTCCACGCCGACAGCTTGACCCTACCTGTAGTCCCACATCCACCTTCCCGGCTAACGGAACGTCACCCTCCTACTCCCGCAGACTACCTACCGTATCCTCCCAACCACGCAGTCAGCTGAAACACATAACTATCTTACACAACGCCCCGTGGATCTCTAACTATGCCCCTATAATCCGTATCAAGTCACCAGAACCCTGCACCGCCACTCGCACTCACCTGACGCGGCGACCACGCTGCTCTAGTCATCTCGATCCATGCCTTCGCACACTACCACACGCCTCGAACCATACCACATACGCGACCCTCTACTGACACCACAACTACCCCGACTCAGAAAAATGCACATAATCTAGCTACCAGCGCTGCTAGCTCGTAATGCGCTGACATAGCATCTCGAACGCACATACTCATCCACGAGACCACACACTCTCAACATCACTACGTCACTCACACCAAGCGAGACATCGAACAACAGCTGCCGTCCCTACCCAGTTCACACTACAGAGGCTTGCATCCTCATCACACTCCACACCAACAGAGTGAGTGTGCTCACCATTCACGGTTTCACAGCACTCGCTACTCACTACCATTGGCTGACGAACATCCCAGTGTGAGCAAAAACAGACCTTCCCTAGATAAAATCAGGCCCAGTCATTCTATCGCACGCCACAGACGCCAGTCACTCACTCCAGCTGCAGACTAGACCGCAGTCCCCCACCACTACACGCGTCCTCCCGTCGCCTCCACCCCACAGCCAAGCCCCGGCAACACAATCTATAAGTCCAGACTCTCTGACATTCTCTCACCTTGATTACAGGCCTCTCAACCTGACGGGCATTCACTCTCCACAGCTCCTGAAACAAGACCATCCCCACACATCCTGTCGATTGTACTCCTCAGGCAAGGCACAACCCAATGCAGGTACCTCAGACCAGCACCTCATCACGGCACAGCCCACCTCCACAAGTCCCTCCACCGCTTAAACAAGCTGAGACCATGACATGACTCACGGAGCTGACTGAGCCAATAGTGTGCAGAGACTGAGTTGTTCTTACTTGTTCAAGTTTAGGCTTTGCTTAAGACACTTTACCTTGGTTTCACTTTTGCTTTTTTCATAAAGTGCCACTAAAGGTATTACCTAAGAAAGTAATAAAGAGTTACTACTCTTGCTTCACGACACAAATGACAGTTCTACTTGGTTAAACTTTGCCTTATCTTGAATGAAGTCATAAAGCTTTACCGTAAGACAATTAAGTAAAGGTTATTTTTGCTTAAGACACAATACACGTCTTTACTTGGTTCATTTGCTATTTATCAAAGTCATAGTTTACCATAAAGAAGTTAATAAAGGTTATCTTTGCTTAAGACACACGCTGGTTCATTTTTTTCTTACTTAATAAAGTGTTGGTGAAAACTTTGAAAAACATGCGTTAAGCCTTTGCGATGCTTGTGGGATAGATAACGATAGCTTGGGGATAGAGAAACACACTACCTCCACAGGGCAAGCATAGGAACGTGTTATGGTCCACCTCAACAATCCAGATGATTTTCTCCCCCTATTTATAGAACTAAAATATCCGGTTTGGTCCGACCTATGCGGGGCGCCTTCTCATACTCTAGACATACTGCACGACATACTAAACTATACGAGATACCATCCCAGATACAAATGTTTTGTTCTGTTATAATCCCTTTATAAATACGGAGATGAACTTTACTTATCATCCTTTCTATTTCTCATTGTTCTACTACGCTGTTGTAGACATTCCGTGTACCTTTTGTTCCTCACCTCTTTTGGTTTCAGCTGCAGCGGATGTGAGTTGAGGGGATGGCCAGAGGATGCAGAGAGGATACAGAGGACGTTTAACGGATGATAACGGACAAAGAACGTTTGTTGCCCGTATATGTCGCAGATGTACATCGTATACGGCAGAAAGTTCATCTCTCACAAATTTTTGTGCAGCTCAAAACTTCTTGCGTGGATCAGTGGACAGATGCTCGAGGGATACAGCGTATGAAACATGTATGCAGTGAGTACACAATGGATGCATCATGTTTTCCAATGGATGGCAAGCTTTCTTTAACGTTTTACATCCTCTTTGCACCCATAACTGCAGTGGGACCGGGGCTTTAAAGATACTTCTTAGATGCTGTCATTGGGTTTGTTACAATAGTGATGCGTATTGAGCCCCAAATTTCAATTTGATATAAGGGCTTGGGATAAGTTTGGCATTATATATTTTAACAAATGGAAAGAAAGCTGGATAGTTATGTGTTTTTTTAAGCACTAAATTCATTCGTGCCCTTTTTCTAAACGGCTCCTTTGATGATGTGGGAAGCAATATTCAGTTTCAGTGAAAATTATTCCAGGTAAGGAAAGGTATTACTGGCTCTGTTGGCTCACAATCAAATAGGCATCTATGGCTATGATGTTGCTTTTGAAAGACCATAGCTTTTGACNGCTTTTGAAAGACCATAGCTTTTGACTTTGATTTATTATCAATAATCATTGAATGATTATCAGTAGGAGCAAAGTTTTGCTAACAGTCTACAGAATGCAATTTATGAGTATGATCAAAATAAATTATCCACATAAACAATGTCCCATTTCATATTTAGCACATTAAATATATGCACTTCAGGCTCCTTCATTGCTCCTGGCAACTAGTTATTAACATCTAGAGAGAATGGTTTGAATATGCACCCTTCTCTAAGCCTATGGAAAGGATCGATCCATCTTCTCATGGCTCCAAACTTCCATCTCAAACAAATGCTTGAGGTAAAGGCTTGGATCAGGGCCAACAGCTGCTTTTGAAGAGCAATCAATTTCCTCCATAATATTTCTCCTTTTACTATATCAAATGATGCCCAAACATCTGCAAAGCCAACAAACTGTGGTTTACCCCTCTGACATATATTATGCTATGTACTTCAAGACAAATCAGTTGTCAATATTCAATTATTAATTCATGCATTATTTCTTATTCAAATTGATGTAACTTTTAACTGTACCTAAAACCTTTGTTTTTTTCTTTAAAGAATGAACTTTCCTTCTTCCCTCTGTCAAATTTGTCTAAAAGGAACATGGCATTTATTTTAGCCACAATATCTATTAGTCTAACCTGTAATTGCTAGAGTCCTTTTTATTTCATTTTGTACACATACAGAGACACTACTGTTGCCAACTTCAACCCCACTGGAGATGAAAATTACTATTTATATGTGAAATAAACATACATATAAAGGGCCCCATAAATAGGAATTTTTTTGAATATCTGAATATCCATGGAAAGTCCTCTCCAGGGACTTTATTGCTCTTCAGGACATTTATAATGAATTTGAACATGAACATAGTTGACATATTCTCTAATATGGAGAAAAGCAGTTTTTGGCTTCCAAAGAAAAGATACTGTTGGATCTATTGCCCATCCAACCACATCCCACTCAGATAAAGGAGCACACACACATACACACAAACCTGTGGGACTTTATAGATGCCGACTAAGGTTGACATCTGGATGGAGATGTCTCTGCTAGCTCCATCAAGAAGAGCCAGAAGGTTCTCCTCCTTACACAGCTGTAGTTGGGACATTGGTGTCTCAGTAGAGAAAATGTCCAAGCAAGGCATCTGAGAGTGTGTAAGGCTGACAAAAGAATTGTCATGAGTTTGTAGCCAAGCGTGGAGATTGTGCAGAAGCTGGGTAATTCTATGTTCATTTGAACTGGCAAAAATGAAAGCGTAGGGCTTTCTGAATATCCTCAAAGAAAGCCAGACTAGAAAAAAAAATGTTCATGTTCATTAGCGTCAATAAAAGCAATAATTAAGTTTCTTTTTTTGAAAACACCCTCTTTGTCTCACAGTCTACAGAGCTTAACCAACATGGATCTAAAACAAAGAGTCAGTAGTGATGAACCCAGGATTCTATAGAGAGAGGAAAATAAGGCAACCTCCCTTCAGCGTTTTTTACTTATTCCCTAGTTTTGGTTTGGCTCTTCCACAAAAGTAGAGACAAAAGGAAAAACCATGGTGAATCAAAATCTTTTCTCGAAATTAACACGGCCTGTAAGTAGAATTAAGTGAAATAAGAAGAAAAGAAGATTGTAAGAATTGTAAATGGAGGGAATGCAACTTCTATCATTGCTGAACAACTTACGAATGGATGGATTAGAAGGAACTGTTGAAAGGGAATATTATATGAGATATTTCTGTCGCACGTGTTGATCATAGCAATCAGAAATGGTCCCTGGGCTGTAATATCTCCAGGACCTGTTTCCATCCTGGATGCTCCACACTCTGTGGGCATTTCCTTCCCAGGTTCCCAGGAGACTGGCTGGGACATCGAGCAGCATCGAAGCAGAAGCAGAGAGACCATAATTGAGGGCTGAATCAGTTCTTAGCAAAAAGAACAAGATGAGTTAGAAGAATTCAAAGCAACATGGAGATGCTGGTGGCTTTCCTGCATCCAGACATAGACCGATCCAAGCTTCACCTGGAAAGAAAGAAAGGTTACACTCAAGAGCACAGACATCACCTGCCTTGAAAACTTGTGCCACACAAAATATGACCTCAACATTTATCCTTTTCTGATGAAAGATCTCATCCACGTTGTTGTCAATCTGATGTTGACATCAAAGAGTCACAGGAGAAGTAACAAAAACTGGGTGAGTGTTATTGCAGGGAGAAGCAACTCCCCTGGGGACCTCAACTCTCTTTGTTGATGCATGGTCAGGAGGCTTAGCTGGAGAAAAACAGTTATGCGTAGGAAAACCAGGGAAACACCCCCGGGGGCTCTGTTGTGTGAGTGTTGTGATTGCCTCCCTTGGGACATGTCCAGAAAGTGATGTGGAGGGAGACCTCTCCATAACAAAGGAACTGATTTCTCCTGTCCTTCAAGATGGTCTCTTGTCTCCAGAGACTGCTGGGGAAGGTCAGCCAGAGCTATGGAGTTTGGTGACATAAGAAGATGATGCCACTTAATTCAAGTGTTGCCCGTGTTTGATGTCAAGAAAGCAATTAGGACCCTTGAACCTGGCCTAAGGTTAAATATTGGCCCTGTTGGGGATTTTCTCTTGTACTAGATCTCCATACATGAATCCTACATTGGAGCTGGTTTTAAAATTGCTTCTGCCTGAAGTGAAATTACCTTTTCCATAATTTCTAGGAATATGAATTTTTAGATGAAAGCTGAGTAAGACGCAATAAAGTGACAGTCTGTGAACTATATCATTGGGTAAATTGTGAGAAAGTGATGGAGTGGGTAAGATTTTCTTTCTTTGCCACTTTCTCTGTTGTCCTTCATGGTTCATTTCAGACACTCAGATCCTTTCCATGTTGAAATCTATTCATTTATGCAATCAACTGCCTGCTTTGAGGTCTGTAGATTAGACTGTGGAAGTGCCCACCGTGTGAAAGATGGTGCAAAGTGGTTTTTGTTTTTTTTTGCCACACACCCCCAGGGAATTGTTTGGGGGACTGGTGACCCTCTTTCTGGTTGCATGGATGTACTTGGTGGATTAGGACCCCTGTAACATTCCCATCCCGAAGGCTGTGTAAGGATCCCTACAAAAAACCTCCAAGGCTTTGAAGGAGCCGTTGGGAGTCCCCGTCTTCCTGGCTTATCTGGGATGGTCATTCAGAGATTCCATTGCTTGTCTGGAGGCCGACATTAGTACATACAGCTCGGCCTGGAGGGGAGCCCTGGGTGGGCCGAGTGAGAGGGAGCAGTTGAAGGGACAGGCAGGTCTGTCCTGGCAGGGAGGAGGGGAGGATGGCTCCTCCTGATCTCATTGGCTGGATCTCGCCATGGCAACCTCCAGCATCCTCAGGGAGTCTGGGCCACAGCAATGGAGGCCTTGCTCAGCATCCCTGGAAAGAGGCTGAATGGGATGGCTGGCCCTGGAGGCCTCGCAGGGTCTCCCTCACCTGGGTTCCTCGGAAGGGAGAGACCCTCCCCTTCAAGGCAGAACCAAGGGGGGCTCAGCCCAAAATGCCAGACGGGCTGATTCCTGCCATGGGAGCAGTCTCCATCCCTGTCCCCAAACTCCCCATCCAGCAGGTGGAAGGTTCCTGTCTCCGGAAAGGGGCTGGTGGGCTGGTGGTGGAGGGCAGTGGGAAGGACCTGCAAGGTTTGGGGGCCCAAAATATTGGCTTTGGGCGGTCCAAGTTGAATGAGCATTGGGACCCCAAAGCTTGGGATTACCCCGCTTAATGGTTTGGGGTAATTCACCTAAATTGGGATTCTGTTGGCCAGAGAGCAGTTATTTCCCAGAGACGCTTGGCCTGGAGACTGGCAGATTCCTTTATTTTCATTTATTATTCCTTAGGTTTTCATGCCTTCTTTATTCTTTCTCTCCATAGCTCAAGGCAGTGAACACACCTAAGATCCCTTCATCCCCACAAGAAGAACCTCATGAAGGCCGAGGGAGGGATGGGCTCAAGGTCCCCCACCTGCCTTTCGTGGATGAGATGGGACTCATAAGTATTGGCGGGGGGAGTCTATCTTAATTCAACTGTTGCCACCTTTTCCTGTTATCAGAAGCACCAAACTGGTGCAAAGACCGACAAATGGCTGGAGACATGATATGATATAATCATATGAGAGATGATCCTGACTCCTTTGAAGGGTTTTCAGTGATGATATGTCTTGAATTGGACTTGGAATCAAATGGGAAGTCAGGATAGTTTGAAGGGAGATCAGTATTGAGGGATTATTACGCTGGTGTTTCTCAAACTAGACCCCTTTAAGGTATGGGGGACTTCAAATCCCAGAATTCTCCAGCCAGCATGCTGAATTCTGGGAGCTGAAGACCGTCCATGCCTTAAAGGGGCCACATTTGTGGTTGTTATCCAANCTGGACGGATAGAGAGGAAGCAAAACGGAGGCAGTGAGTACATCGCGTTTTGCAATGGATGGCAAGCTTTTTTGTCCGTTTTACATCCTCTTTGTATCCGTTGGTGCAGTGTGACAAGGGCTTTACTGGTGCTCCTTTTCTTCTTCTCCTTCCTTCACTCTTCCCAGAATGGCAGACTTCTCCAGGGAGTTTGGTCTGCATTGATTGACAGCATTGAAAGAGTGTGGCTCCTGAGTGGCCACAGTGGGAGATGGGTGATCTGTCCCCAGTCTGGACTTTCAGATCTCCCAAAAGGTCACATACGAATACAGTCGTCAAATCCAGCAACCTTTCCCCCAATTGTCCTCTCCCTCTCTTTCTTTCCACCTTTCCCAGCATTAGGAGTTTCTCCAGAGAGCTGGTTTTCACTTGACGTGCCCTCAAATGTGATATTTTGAATTTTGGCATTTTGGGACTGAGTAGATTATATCTAAAGTACCCTTTGGCAAGAGAGACCTCTGCAGATCATTGGTTCTTCACTCCTCCAGCATCTCATGCTTGCAGAAGATGCTGGACTCCAAAACTGTGGGGAAAAGCCAGAATGAAGAAGGCAGGTTAAGAAAATGAGCCCTGAACTGAGAGAGGATGTGACTGTGTCTATCCATTTTTTAAACAGGTCAGCAACAAGGAGAACCATTCCTTTGGTGATCTCTCAGTGACCACAGATGGTCCCGACTTCTAGGTTGATGAACTGAGAGACTCCTTTGACTTTCAGACCCAGGAATTCCAGACAGACAATCAGTGGATGAAAGATCAGCACAGCTGTCTCCAGGAGAAAGTGGATCAACATAGGACCACAATGGAAGACCTGNATTCCAGAGAGACAATCAGTGGATGAAAGATCAGCACAGCTGTCTCCAGGAGAAAGTGGATCAACATAGGACCACAACGGAAGACCTGCAGAAAACCTGAAGAAGGTCATGCCATCAGTTAGAGCTAGAGAATGAATTTTTGGTGAAATACATTGAAGAACTCCACAAAGGATGACATGAGGTCGCTAGCCAAATGTCCATGGGAGACTTTCTTCTTTCCATCCATCAATTCCCCAATGGGATTTCTACACTGCTTGGATGGGGGAGGTATAACCACGGATCTCCTGAGTGGAGATTTGGTAGCGATGCTGATCCCCTGGGAAGCTCCACAGGAAGGGAGCAAAGGAGAAATTAAATTCTGGAAGAGAAAGTCAGGTTTGCTGACTAAAAGCTTCTCACCTGCTCAGCTGTTCTCCAAACTCTTCAGCGAGGTCCTCTTGTTCAATTATTAGTTCGAAGTTCTTATACCTCAGATTTTTGATGTTCCCTTTCAGTTCCTAATTTTCTTTTATCAGTTTTGAAATTCTTGATGTTTTTCTGTAAATGATGAAAATCAGAGAGAAATTAGCCCACTAATTTTTGTTGACTTTGATTACCAAGCATAATGAAGTTCTTAATTTCTAAATATTTCTCACCTGTCCAGTTCTTCTTTGAGCCTGTTGTTTTCACTGAGGAGCTCCCAGTTCTTCCCAACTTGCTCCAGAACTCTGCAGCGAAGGTGATGGCTTTCCTTATTCACATTTCAGTCCTTTCTCCAACATATTGATTCTGTAAAATATAAGGACAAGAGGGAAATTAGCCCCCTAAGGTTTTTACTTGTATCATCAAATCATTTAAAATTAAAACTAACTAAAAATACCTGGCACTTTGTTTCTTTTACCTAGCCTTACTTTTTAATTAATTTAGTTTTGCCATTTCTCTTACTAAAGTAAGCAAGCTCTTCTCACAGGAACCAAGGCGGGAATTATTTATTTGTTTATTGGGTGCTTTACAAATCCTCACTAAAATTAACAAGTCAATAGGTCCTATCTATATCTCCACTATATTCTTAAGGGATTTCATTTGCATCTGCAGGGTAACAAAACTATATTTAAGAGTTTGATTATTTTAGTGCAAGTTAATGAATTTTTACTTTCAATATTTAGCATTACATAATCTATAAGTGTCACAAAGGAATCTTCAGATCTTAAAAACCCTTCTCCCCCACCCTCTTTTTTGGCTTACATACCAAAACAGGAACAAACCCATTCAAGACAATTTCCAAAGTTTCTAATGGGGACAGAAGGGAGGAGAAGACTGAATTGGTGGGATAAAAGGGGGAACCAAGAACTGAAGTCAATGAGCAGCAGAGGAGGAGATAAAATCAAGGACCTCCTAAATTCAGAGGATTTGGCCAGGAAAAGTCCCAGGCAAGGGACTCATGGTGTCTCATACTTCCTTCTCTTCCTCCTCTTCCTCCTCTTCCTTCTTCCTTCTTCCTCCTCTTCCTCCTCCTCTTCTTCTTCTTCCTCCTGCTCCTCCCCCTCCTTTTCCTCTTCCTCCTTCTTCTCTGCCCTGTTTTCCCCCTGGAAGGTGTACAGGTTGCAGGGTCCAGTCTGGGACACCTCCCAGGACCAGAGGTTGGGCCTCCTGAGCATTTACCTTGTGCTGGAACCCCCCTCAGGCACTCTGGGACATGAGGAAGGTCAGCAGCCCCTGGGGTCTCCTAGGGAAGCCTTGCATGGCCTCTCTTCTCTCCCGCCTCCTCCTCTTCCTCTGGGGGACCTTCCAGAAAGGCAGCCCATGGAGGCAGAGGCAGTGCAGGTTGTCCTCGACCTACAATGATTCATTGAGCAACAGTTCAAAGTTACGACATCACTGAAAAAAAGTGACTTATGACTGTTTTCCACACTTATGACCGTGGCAGAATCTCCATGGTCAGGTGATCAAAGCTGAGATGCTGGGCAACTGGTTCCTCTTTATGACGGTCGCAGTGTCACAGGATAAAGTGATCCCCTAGTGTGATCTTCTGGAAAGCAAAGTCAGTGGGGAAGCCTGGTTCACTGAACAACTCTCTCACTAGTTCAACAATTGTAGTGATTCACTTAACAACTCTGGCAAGAAAGGTCGTAAAATGGGGCAAAATTCACCTAATGACTGTTTTTCTTAGCAACAGAAATCCTGGAGTCAGTTGTGGCCATAAGTCAAGGACTCCCTGCTATGGGAAATCTGGTGAGATCCAGTGGAGGGGCCTGGAGTCTGGGGGAGGTGAAAGCAAACAGAAAAGAGGGAAAGAAAAAGGGAAAAAGTCACTTTCTTGACTCATCACAACATTCCCACAAACCTCACATAGAGCAGAATGAATGGTGGGTGTGAGCAGGGGCAGCATTCACACTCAGCAGCAGAAAAAATCCAGCTTCTGAGAGGGAGAAACTGACAGTTTCTCTTTCTGAAAATCTCTGCAAGATTTTCAATTGGACAGTTTGTTCTGGGCACACACACACACACACACAAACCACGCGCGCGCACATGCACACACACTCTTTATATGGGGAAATGAGTCCCCCCCTCTCCGCCTTCACAAAGCCACAGCCACACCTCCCTGGCTGGGCCTGCAGGGACTTTTCTCCCTGGATTTCCTCCTCTGGGATTCGCTCAGCTAGAGAAGGAAACAGTTTGTGAGAGGCAGGTGGGTAAAAACCTCCTACCTTCTTCTCTTCCTGACAGGTGTGATGATGCCAGGAGGCTCTTTGTCCACTTCTCACCTGCCTGGATGGCTTCCGATCAGAGCCTTGCAAGAGAGGAAGCCAATGAATTCACCCCAAGGAAGCAGAAGTGGGGGCCCAAAAAGCCCCCCCGCTTCCTCTGGCAAAGCTTCCTCCCCCAACCAGAGCGACCCCCCCTCCAGCCACCATGTGGTCTGGGGTTGCTCCAACTCTTCCAGGCCACCTGCCTGCCACTGCCCCTCATGTGACTCTCCTAGGCAGGGGCGCCTGCAGCCTCTGGAGACAGAGCCCCGACGAGGCCAAAGATGGAGCCCTGGAAGGCTGACATGGCTGAAAACAGAGCCTCAACGAGTGACATTGAGCTGGCCACTCCCACCCTGGCCATGTCCTCCCCATCAAACACAATCCCAATGCAGCCCACACTGAAACCGAGTTTGACACCCCTAGCCTAGATGGACCCACTTCCTGCAATGGTTCATTGGGCGATTCAGCCTCCAGATTCCCCCGTCATCTTTCTTGCTCTTCTCTGCACACTTTCCAGGCTCTCAACATCTTTTCTGTATCACCGGGACGAAAACTGGATGTAGGAGTCCAAGTGTCGTCTCACCAAAGGAGTATAAAGCATGTATACCATGCAGTATAAAGGGTAGATATAAGGCATATAAAGTATATCCTATGAAGTGTATAAGGTATATAGCAGCAAATGAACTCCCAAAAGAAAACAACTGCAGCTTTCAGGATCTGCAGTTGCATTTTTACCACTAAGCCACACATGCTTTAAAGTCCTTTCAATGGAGGCTGAAAAATGCATCAAGGGTTTCACCAGAGCTCTGAACAAGGGAGTGTCACCCTCCAAGGATCCTTCTTCTGTTTGTCTTTCCGGCTGCCATAGAAACGGGGGGGGGGGGGAAAGAATAATTGGGCTTCCNCGGGGGGGGGGAGGAAAGAATAATTGGGCTTCCTGCAGGGAAGGGTCTTGGAGGTTTAAGTTGATGAAATGTAAAAGTTGGGATGTTTTCTTGACTCTGCTTACTTGCTTACTGGGCAGATGTAGCCTCTTTGTTAGGAATGTAAGTCACCTAACAGCTATTTTGGTTGGAAATATATAAACCAGGATAGACATTTAATACTTTCTCTTTAAGAAAATGCAAAACTGTAATTGGGTGTGGTTTCTCAAGCAGCCATAAGATGGAGCCAGAAACCTAGGTTGTAAAGGCCCGGTCCCACTGCACTTAGGGATGCAAAGAGGATGTAAAACATAAAAAAAAAGCTTGCCATTCATTGGAAAACGCTATGCATCCGTTGTGTACTCACTGCATACGTGTTTCATACGCTCTATCCNGATCTTACCTGTGAATGACTTTGGACTGCTTGTTTGAACTTTGCTTTAATGTTTCTGAAAGTAAAAGCCTACATTTGCTGTACAGTGTATCTATGTGCTGTGTGTTTATTATTCAAACACTTGTCTCAATACGTCTCCCTGTAGGCACTCATTCTCTTAACGGGGAATTACCTCAACACTCTTATCTCTCTAGGTCAAGGGCAACCGTGTTGGCATGTGACCATTAAAAATCAGCTGTTGAACTGCAGGGACAAATCTCACTCAAAGTTTGTGCACAATAATGACAGCTAAACACCATTTTATTTTACTCTCTTTTCTTATTTTCACACAAAAAAAAAATCCAAAATTTTAGGTTGCAAGAATAATTTTTCCCCCCTTTTGGTTTTATCGTAATTATTCAAAAAATTCCTTCCAGTTTTTCTTCTTTTTCTGTGAATGTTTACTGTACAAGTTTGAAATAGAAGAGTCCAGCTGCTGTGTGGTGGTGTCAGCCACTTTCTGTTGTGCTAATTCTTTGTGTAGGTGTCTGTGTGTGTTNAATAAAACACAAAGTCTCTCTATGCTTCCCCATCGTCATTTCTATTGGTTCCATTATGAAATGTGCAGGGCCGCCCCCAGCTACTGATCCATCCAGTTGGCAAAAGACTATGGGTGTTTTTAAAGTCTTTAGCCTTAAGCCCACTTTCTCTACTACCTCCGAGCTGAATACGCACCTTGTGCACCCAGAGTTTTTGAGGAATATGGTTAAGAAATGTGAACAAGAAATCAATTCCCTCAGGCTTCCTCCCTTCATGCTCCTCCACTCCTTCTCGAAGCCCTCATCTGCTCCAATGGGATCTTAACCCTGTTTTTATGGCCAGAAGTGCCTGCAAGATGGCAGGTCTCTCACTGCCCCCCCACTCTCCTCTGGATGCCTCCTGGAAGCCAAAAACTGGCCACCCTTCTCTCTGTGGAAGTCACACTGGCCAGCAGATCCAGGGAAGGGCTGGAGGGCAGAGGGGACTTTGAACATCTCTGTTGGCACCCAGACGGACTCCAGCCATCTCAAGCCAAGAGGAGCCCCATCGTGACCCCCTCTCCTCTCCCAAAAGGCCTCCGGGGTATCTGTGTCCACTCCCTGGGCACAACGATACCGCTGAATTGCGACTCTTCCAGGCTTCAGATATTCACCGACACAAAGGTTCCCCACCAGTGTTCAGAGCCCCTATATCCCCCTGCAAGACCCCAGACTTGACAAATCTCCCAATGTGCTTTCTCCCAGAGAATCTCTCATTTCCCCTTCAGATAATATCTGTCTTATACTCTGTCTGTCTCTTTGAATTGGAGACGTCCTGGCCAGCCTCCCCTCTTCCCTGCCGCTGGTTACTGTAGTCCTTGATCATAATCTCTTCTG
>BHFT01073579.1:0-39685 GCA_004320025.1 Laticauda laticaudata | reverse complement strand
TGAGACCGGGTTCCAAACAACAACTATTTTATTTAAACTTGCAAGGCAAAAGATACGGAACATAGCCCAAGCCGTGGTAGCCCTTTATATCGCGGCTTGCCTTCGGCTTGTGGCCAATGACACTCATTTAACTGTTCCCGCCGTTTGGCGGGCTTCCCGGATTGGTTCTTAATCAACCAATCTGTAAGTGGCCTTTTCGGCCAATCAGAACGAGGGACTTGGAATCTACCAAGTTCCATACAGAACACTTCCCATTCACCCCCTCATTTTCTATGTACTAAACTATTAGCTGGGGTAAGCATGACATGGTTTCCTGTACTTCAGTGTCTTATCTTATATTGATTACTGGGCTGCCAGACTTTACCTTGGACAGATGTCCTAATATTACTTGTTGCCTAGTCCCCGACAGATCTTCCTGTTTTCTAAGAGGATTATAACAATGTATCATGTACTTGTGACTGAACAATTTTAGGTTATAGGATGGGGGTTTATGCAGAGAAAGAGAAAAAGAGGAAGTTAACAAGAAGCATCAGAAAGAGCAAAAGAGAATCTTCTAGTCTAAATATATGAATCCTATTATAAAAAAGTAACTTATAATTTTTTTCTCAATGCAAAGGTTGTAGGTCACATTTTTCAATGCTGTTGTAACAGTCACTAAGTGAACTTAGCTTAAGTCGAGGACTACCTGTACCTGTACCTAAATTTGAGTGGGCAGCAACTGTTCTGAAGTTCAAACTCTTCCAACACCAGTTCTTCGTGGACAACTGTTCTGTATCAGACTGATATTGATGTGGATCTCATTGTTTCCATAAATAACTGAAGTGGCCCTTCATTCCCACAAGTCAACCATGTCATCCTGATCTCCAAAGTTGCAGAGCTGTAGATAGAGGGCAGGGTGGGGGGAGCAAAGGAAGGACAATTGAAGAGCAGCCTAAGAAGTAGGTGTGCCATTGGCTTAGAAATGCTGACTGCCACAGTATGACCTAAGATATCAGGTCGATATCTTAGGATATCAAAGGGTAGATAAAACAAGGGAGCAAATATTTGCTAAACAAACCTCTGAGGCTGAACTGACTGATTTCCAGGGGCAACCAGGCAGAATTCTTTCAGGTGAGCACAAGGAAAGGGGAGCCTACTTGTCAAATTCTTCTTTGGGCCATTTGTACTAGTCCTGGGTAGCTCTTACTCTCTAGGTTTTTACTCTTCTACTCTCTTCGGGGTGGTTCCATGGGTTGATAGTAAAAATAAATCCAATCATTTATTTCGTTACCAGTGGGAACTCAGTCACCTTTTCCACATCTTAAACAGAGCTCATGCTTTTGTTCATCTCTAATTGCAGCCATTTCTTGGATGTCTTCTTAAGTACAGGTAGTCCTTGGCTTATGACCACAATTGAGCCCAAAATTTGGGTTGTTGAATGAGAATTTGTTAAGTGAGCTTTGTCTCATTTTATGACATTTCTTGCCACAGTTGTTAAGTGAATCACTGTGATTGATAAGTCAGTAACCTTGTTGTTAAGTGAATCTGGCTTGCCCATTGACAGAAGGTTGCAAAAAGGGGAATCACATGACCCCTGGACACTGCAATGGTCATAAGTATGAGTTTGCCAAGCATCTGAATTTTGATCACATGATTATGGGGATGGTGCAACAGTTGTAACTGTGAAAAACGGTCCTAAGTTCCCCTTTTCACAGTGCCATTTTGAACGGTCACTAAATGAACTGTGGACTACCTTTCCATAAATATGGTTCAAAAACTCTGGGGGAAGCAAACAGGAGAAAAAAAGAAACGTGTGATTTGCAATGTATAACATTTCTGTAGGACAAAGAGACTCTTTTGGTTAATAATTCCTCCTTATCACAGATGGATGAATTTTGTGCCCAGGACAGAAATTATTTACACTGAAAGCAGTATCAAAAGGAAAGTATGCAAAAGAAGGGGGGCTAAGGAGGTGAAGTGGAGAGAAGGGACTTTCCCCAGAAAGTTTCTGTTTCAATTTTGCTTAAAACCTGCTTTCCTGAAAATCATGTGATGCATGACTCTCCTCAGTAGGGACATTCCCATCATGTTTCAATTGCTCAATCCTATTGTTTGGGGGAGGGGAAATCAAAGTTCCTGTTTTGTCTCATTTGGTTGACTCCTTAAAAAAAAAATCAGTGCTAAACTGAGCCAAGCAGTTGAAAATTCCTTTGATGGACAGAAAGAAGCAGTGGACCTGGAGAGTCAAGCAAGGTAACCAATGAATTCAGATGAATTTTCCAAAGTTCAGAGGCAACCCTATTAGGGCCAGAGAATTCAGGAGATTTGCAGAGTTTTAAATGTGTCCTACCTTTGTTTTGGAGGCCAAGCTGCCACAGATTTTCTACTCAACAAAAAAGGTAGGGTTGGAGGTTATCTAGTCCAACTACCTGGTCAAGGCAGAGGACCTTATACCATCCAGATCCAATGGTTGTCCTATCTGTTCTTGAAAACCTCCAGCAATGGGGCAATTGGGGAGGCAAAACCGTGCCACTGATTAATTGTTCTCACTGTCAAGAAGTTTCTTCTTTGTTCCAGGTTGGATCTCTTTTTAATGAGCTTCCAGCCTTGCTTCTTATCTTACTCTCAGGAGAATAAACCAACCCCCTTATCTCAGTGCTTCTCTGCAACTAGTTCATATTCTCTCTGTAAGTTATCTTTTCATTCTGCCCATCAAGTACTGGAAGACAGCTGTTACGGTTAAAGCTACTTCCTCTTGGCTGCTATTCCTTCCCCACTCCGTTTGTGCCATGTAAAGCAATGTCAGAAGCAAATGGGAGCGGGAGGGTAATTCTCAGCAGAAAGCCAGAATAAGGTCATAACTTGGGTTTATCATAGTTTTTCCAATTTAAAGAAGCAACCTGGTTGATATGTATCATAAAACCACAAGTGATGTTCTAGTACGTGTGTATTGCAGCCATTTTGTGTGTCTGTGTTGTGTGTTTGTGTTTAGCAAAATGTTACTTGAAAGGATTGGATTATATGTTAACCTTTGCAGCAATACGAAGCCATTTTTTAAATCATCAGTTCTTTCTACTTCAACTGAATTGCCAGAAATTGTACTTGTAACATTTGATTACTATCTTATCTAGTTTTCTCCCCCTCTAAGACTATGTTTTCATCTGTAAAAGTGGAGAAAGTTATTGAATTTTTTTGATGGATGTGTCTGTGTGTGTGCATGCATGCACATTTTTTCTTTTTCAATGGGTGATTTAGCCTGCATAAGCCAGAATCCCTACCACAATCATTGCTGAAAGTAGAGCTTTCATGATGCTGGCTATGAGTTCTGATATGTGGAGGCATCATCTCAGAGAAGGCTGGTTCAAGTAATAACAAATAGCCTTTTAAATAACGAAACTTTTCTCTCTTTTCAGGACTGTGCAAGTGAAGTGGCCTTTTCCCTTCCCTGACCATGGCATTTTGGCTTTGGCCCCTCTTGGTGTTGATGAGTACAGAGAGTACAAGAGCTGAAGATCCAGGATTCAAAGCTTGTAGACTTCAAGGTCTCAGTAAAAAGGTACTAGAAGTCCTACCTGGAGGTGGCTGGGATAACTTGCGCAATGTGGAGATGGGCAAGGTCATGACCCTCAACTACTCCCAATGCCAGACCACTGAAGATGGTGAGTACCTCATTCCCAACGATGTCTTTGTGGTGCCCCTCAAGAAGAGCATAATAGAGATCCACTCTGAAATTATTAAAGACTGGCTGTCCTACACTGATGCATTTTCCAAATCCATCAATGCTGAGGCATCCTACCTCACTGTGCTCAATGGCAGGTTCTCCACTGGTTGCCAAGAAACGAAGACCCACAATGTTTATGATGAGACAGTCACCACAAGAGTGCAAGTACGGCATCACATCTACTCTGTGAAAGCTCAACCGTCTTTCACTTTCCACAAGGACTTCCGCCATCAGCTTGTGAGCATAGGCAACCAGCTGGAGAACAACCAGAGTCGGATTGCTGAGTACATGGCAGAAATGCTGGTATTAAGCTACGGCACACATGTCCTCACAAGTGTGGAGGCTGGAGCGTCCCTCATACAAGAAGATCAGGTGAAAAAAAAGTTTTTGCTGGACAACGATGCTCAGAAGGCAAGCATCACTGCCTCTGCCTCTGTTACTTTTTTCCACAAAGTCAATGTGGGAATTGGGACCTCCATGGAAAGTTTGAGTGATATGACTAAGGAGTATATGGCAAATACAACAAATTCCAAATTGGGGAGCTGGGGCAGTGTGCCCTTCTATCCTGGCATCACCCTCCAGAAATGGCAGGAAGGCATCCCCAATGGTTTAGTAGCAATAGGCAAGTCAGGGCTTCCACTGCCATTTTTCATCACCCCTGATGCCTTACCTGAATTGCCAGAGCCTACAGTTCGTCGAGTGGCCACTACAGTGGAAAATGCTATCCGCCTCTACTATGCAATCAACACCCACCCGGGCTGCGTTGAGCCCAGCTCGAAGAATTTCAACTTCCAGGCCAATGTTGATGATGGCTCGTGCCAAAATCCCAGCACCAATTATACCTTTGGTGGAATCTTTCAGGAGTGCCACGGGGTTTCGGGACAGGACCCAGAAAAGCTTTGCCAAGCTTACCGTATCCAGAACCCCTTGACTGGCAGTTACTCTTGCCCACATAACTATTCAGCTGTCCTGTTGCATGAAGAGCAGCGTACAGCCAACCAGCCCAAGATGGAGTGTCATCAGCAGTGCCATACTTGCTGGCTTGTCATTAAGTGCTGTAAGAACGTGTGCGGCATCCGCTACTACCCCAGCACAGTGAAGTTCTTTGCTTATTGGTGTGCTGCCGCAGGTCCAATAGCTCAGAGTACCGGATTTCTCTTTGGAGGACTCTACAGTTCCGGGAATGAGAACCCGGTGACTAGCACCTATACCTGTCCAGCCTACTTCTTCCCCTTGGTCCTGTTTAATAATCTGAAGGTGTGCGTCAGCAATGACTATGAGATGGGCTCCCGCTTTGCGGTGCCGTTTGGTGGGTTCTTCAGCTGCCAGTCTGGCAATCCACTGGCAGGCTTACGGAAGGGCCAAAGCCCTGGAATCCTCCAGGATTTTTTCTACCAAGATTCTCCTACTAAATACCCCATGAAATGTCCAGCTGGACATAGTCAACATAAAGCGTATTTGAGCGATGGCTGTGAAATTCTCTATTGTTTGCAGGCAGGGACACTTTTTGCTCAGCAATTGGCTCCCATCAAGCTCCCCCCTTTTCTGCGCACGCCGTCCCCAAATAGCAGTCTTTCTGAAACAATCCTGGTGAGCACCGAAGGTAGCCAAGCCTGGGTCAAAATACGGCAGAGTGGGAGCTGGAGGTTGGCCAATAGCACCGAAGGGAAGGAAATAGCTGTTCTTTTCCAGGGAAACGACAGTTTGGAACTATCAAGTGGGGCCATTGCTGGGATTTGCATCGCAGTGATGGTAGTCTTGGTTATCTCCGTTTTTATTGTGTTCAGAATTCGACGCTACAAGATGAGAGGCTACCAAGAGGTGATAAATGAGCACCTAGTCAATGATGGCAGAAACTATAGAACCACGGAGACATCTCCAGAACTTAGTGCTGCGTAAAACAGCTTTTCATCTATTCTTTGAAGTTTAATTCCAATTGTGGGGAGCTGAATCTGGGAAGTGGGAGAGGCAGAATAATAATGGAGAGCTGTGTAGGGGTAGGGGAAGTAAGCATTAACTATTAGTGTACCTAAAAACATTTGACCGAAATGATGATAACAACCTTCCAAAGCAAAAAAAATAATTTGCTTTGAATCAAGTGAATAATTAATAGGTAATTAATAATTCACTTATCTGAATGCAAGTAAAATAAGCAATCTGAGAGAAATCAGTTGAAATATCTAGACTTTATCCTGAATGTCAAATTACATCAACAAAAGAAAATTAATTCAGAGGTAACAATATAGCTTTTTGTTTGAGCAACTGTAGTTCTGCAGCTGAAAGAGAACAGATTACACTGACAAGACAAGATAGGAAAGAATTTAAAAGTAATTTTAGTGGACTGAGACATGATTTAGAGTAAGAACAGCTCTTTCTGTAATGCACTGAGAATTCATTTATATGTAAGGGGATTTGTTTTACATTAATTGCATCTTGGCAGCCATCACTTGATACATTTTTAAAAAGCGGATGAGCAACAGTCCCAAGGAGAAGCAAGCTTGCTTTGGCAATAGCTCAACACATTCTTTGTCAGTTTAATAACTTCTGAGTTGTTGTTGTTTAGAAAAAAATCATCACCACTTAGGTGATGATTTTTCATCACTGCCTAATGTAATTAGCTTTAATTGGTAAGATTGAGATAACTGCTTTTATTCCTGGAAACATATAGGTTTATTAAAGCATTACAAAACTCAACTTGTATTGGAAAATAGAAATCAATTTTGCCTTAAGCCAAATATATGTGACAATATTCTGAAATGCTTTATCGCTGAATACTTTTGTTTATTCTCTTGGTTTATCACTATACATTGATATATTTGGACATTCATGGTTAGTTGCTCTTCTATAAGCCTAGTGGTTGTGGCCTAGTTTCCCACCTGGAAGGTTAGGCATTCAATCCAAGGTAGCAGCAGAATAGGTGTGAGAACTGAATAAGAGTTTGGACCTGCGTACTGGCAAATGCTGGAAACAAAGTGTGTTTTATTTTGGTCTGAAGTTATCTTGGTTGGCATCCTTCCAACAGACTGTGCCTTGTTATCTCTTTGAATTTGGTAAATACATCTCTTGTTCCATTGTGGAAATTTCATCATTGTAGTTTGTTTGGTTTTTTTATTTCACCTCTATCTGCTCATTAAATTCAATACTTCAAGAAAGTATTGCTTTCTTTTGAAGACAATTTTTGAGTATGTTTTATCTCCAACTGAATATTATTGAACAGTGGGGCCAAATTGGAGGCATTAAAGGACATTTATTTACATTTTGGATTTTGTTACATATGTGTTACACCCTGGGTCATCACAGACAGAATCTCTTATACTATTATCACTTCACCCATCTCGCACAAATCTTGTTTAGCCTCTTCAGACCAGAAACTGGAGTTGTTCCTTTATCCATTAGACAATGGGAGGAGGTAGAATTACCCAACTGTGAGAGCAGATAATTTCTGGATTCATGACATTTTTAACAAAGTACTGATCATTGTTTGATGCAACTGTGCTTGCTCAAGGCAAAACAAATACGCATGTACTTCACTGAAAGCCAAAATCACAAATGAGCTTGTCTTGATATTGGAACTATCCTGAATTATATTCACGCCTCATTTATTTGCAACTTGAGTCCTGGCAAGGACCGGGTCAGAAACAAGATAGCGATTCTCTCTCTTTCCAGCTTCCTCATATATAAATTCATTTATAAGTCTTAGGGGATAGAAATCCATCTTTAGCTAAGGTGCCTAAAAGACCCCCAGTTTGGTTTTAAAAATACTTTATATTATTATTTTCATATTTTAAAAAGAACCTGATTTTGTTTTTATGGAAACTGTAAAACTGTTGCACGCTCAAATAGTTTTTAGCTAAAAGAGGTGAGTGGCAAACATCTATTTGATGTTATTCAATTCTAGACAGCTAATGGTCCTAGGGACCCTGCCCATAGGGTTAGCATTCCAGGATCCATAGAGATATAACCGATGACCTCTCAATTGCTGGACAGAAAGGCAGCCTCCCCATAACAGTGGCTACTCTTTATTTCTTTGCCATTGGTGCTCCAATAATAGAACAATTGAACAAAAATCAGGAGGATCTTTAGGATCCGGAGGCAGAGGAAAAACATCTGTCCACTGATTGGGGCATTATCTAGTTTGGTACAGTGGTGGGATTCAACAATTTTTTATTACTGGCTCTGTGGGCGTGGCTTGGTGGGCGTGGTAGGGGAAGGATACTGCAAAATCTCCATTCCCTCCCCACTCCAGGGGGAAGGTTACCACTGGTTCTCCGAACTACTCAAAATCTCTGCTACCGGTTCTCCAGAACTGGTCAGAACCTGCTGAATACCACCTTTGATTTGGTAAAGGAAACGTCTGCAAGCAAACAATCGAGCTCCAAGAACACCAAAGATTACACAGTTCAGCCCTGAGTTACAAATATTATCTTCTGTTGGTAAATTCAACATTTCATTTACACTCTTTGAGCAATCCCTACAAAAGTAGTATAAGTACATAGTAGGTTTTAGGTCTCAGTTTTATTGGCAGGTCCTTGGTTTTCCTCAACTTGTACCAGGGGTGGGATTCAACCGATGTTACTACCGGTTCGGTGACTATGTTTTGCATGCATGTGCATGTAAAAAAACCTTAAGCTGTGCCGCCCAGACAGTTGAAAAGCGCTGTGTGCGGATGCGCAGCATTTGAAAAGCCTCTTTTTTCCCTGCTTTTTCAACCTCAGCTGTGCTGCGCAAAGCAGCTGAGGTTGAAAAAGCAGGAAATAAAGGACAGGTAAGAGCCCAGGTGGGCGGGTGGGCCAAATAGCAGCAGACACAGAACCGGTTCGGTGTCTGCTGCTCTTCAGAGCTACCAGCTCCATAGAACCGAGCAGAACCGGTAGCACCCCACCCCTGACTTGTACAGAGTATAAAGTAGTAAAATGATACTTGTATAGCTTATAGAAGCATAAGACTTTCTTTTAAAGTATAGTTTGAAATGAACTTCAGTTTTGCTGAGAATATTATTACATAATCCCAGATTCAAAGAACAAAATTTTAAACCTTTGACATGCATAGTTTTTCATCATATTTAAAAATGCAAATGCCTAAGATGGACAGAACCTGGTGGGGTGGGAACCAGCAATTTCTGAGCCAGCAATGGTCGTTATATAATCACAACTCAATTATGACTCAACAAATGTCTATTAATTCACAATGGCAGGAGGAAAAGAAGCCAGGTGTTCAACACCTTAAGCATCGATACAGAAATCCCTGACTTCTTTGGACTGATGTGGGGGTAACATTGTATTTGAGTCTTCCTTTTTATCCATAATATATATTCTAATCTAACCAAGTCTGGCAGTTTTCTGTCACATCCAACCAAGATTCAATTATGGGGTTAAATGAGACCTGCTATTTACTGTCAACCCTACATGGGGAAACTGACACATCCCATTTACAGAGATTCAATTAAACACTTCAGCCTACATGGGATCCTTGGTGCTCTCTGAGCTTGCTTGTTTTCTTGCAGACCTTTCATTACCCAAACTAGGTAACATCATCAGTGCTTCTAAGGAGTGCTATTTGCTGTCAGTTTATATTCTTGTTCCATCAGTTTTGGTGGGGATGGTCTTATACATTATTTGGTTGGTCTGTTTACTATTGGCTTCAACCTACACCCATGAATGTCTGTATCTGTTCAATATAAACATAAATACATCTGACATTTTGTGACCCTAAGGAGAGAGAAAACCTATTCACTACACAGAGTACTTATAACTCAACTATTCTTATTGGGTTTATACTTAAGAGAGATTGTAGCAACTTTTAAATGGTACCAAGCTCACCTCTTACACAGAAATTGTTATCTTGTGCCAGGAACCATTTTACACTAGACAGAAGATTAAAATCCAATGATGCCAGTGGTAAAGTTGATGCCAGCATTACATTGTTGGATGATAGAGCAATATATGTGCCAAATGGCCTGCTGTTAAGAATCCCTTTGCAGTGCAAGAGACCATTTTCTCAGCAGTGATGAAGATTTAGTGGCAAGTGGTTGTTTTCTACTGCATAAGAAGTGATTCCTCTCCCCCCCCCCCCCTTCCAATTTTCTNCCCCCCCCCCCCCCCGCTTCCAATTTTCTTCCTTCTGTATTTCATGAGTGCATTTTTCCCCCTCTGCTGTTTTTGGTCTACTGACATCAGTAGCCTAATCAATGAAAGTCTACAAAATACTAAAATAATTGTTGAAGTTTTATTTTAACAAATATGGCTTACCACCTTGAATTAAAAGTCTGTCAATGCATTTTGAATACTGAAATAGACTTTAGAATGGTATTTCCATGTATGAAGCTTGAAGCAATTGGATCCATTGAATCCCTCACAATTTTTTTTAAAAAAGAGTCCATTTAGTATAGTGGCTAAGGTGTTGGCATACAAATCAGGAGACAGTGAGTTCCAGGCCTCCATTATTATGTGAAAGACAACTGGGTGACTTGAGCCAGTCACTTTCTCTCAGCCCAACCAACTTTACAGAGTTGTTGTGGGGAAAATAGGAGGCCACAGATCAGGCCAAAGGCATATTAATATTAATTCTTCATCTCATTTATCATTCTTGCAACTCTGCAACTGGCTGATATATCATAAGCTTTAAATAATTTGGGGGGGTTGATTTAGCTTTACCCCTCCAAATTGTGAAGACTGTTGCATTTTTCAGTGTGGCAAATTGAGACACAAACAGAATTATGAATAGAGTGGAGTTATAACTCATTTTATAGTCTAGTAGCTGATGTATAGATAGACATGAACTCATATCAAAGGAGGAACTCAAGCTAATTTAAATTTCACACCCAATCAAGCATTTATCCATAGTTACCGGCTGGCTGAAACAGTTAGCTCTGATCAGAATATGAAAACATTCTACTCAGCACTAGGCTAAAAATGGCAATTCCTCTTTTCCTAATATTTTGCTGTGTGTTCAACACATACAGCTTGTTCAAATGCTTTACTTTCCTAGCCTTGTTATAATAAAAGTTAACTGGACTTTCAAATGAGAAACATTATCTGTTAAATAAGAGATAGCGCAGCAGATGGCAACAATGAGCTGACTGCAGCTATCAAAAAAAACCAAAACTAAACAGGGTCAGGCTAGGTTAGCTTTTGGAGGGGGCCCCCAGGAAATCACAGAGCTGTCATTTGCATAAGGAAGTTGAAAAAGGGTCCTGAAAGAGGACAATGGCAAACTACTTCCATGGTTGCCAAGAAAACAAAAGACTAAGCTCAACAGGCAAAGGAATCTTGATCTTTATAGGCCCTTCTAGTGCTTAGCCTGCCACTATAACAGCATTTTCTGTCCAAAAATAAATGATGAAGTAAATTAAAATACCACAAGTGTTCTCCTGTTGCAATGAATCTAGGGAAATAATGCAGAAACCAAGCCTAAAACTGTTTGATGCAATCTTTGGACAAAAGTGTGAAGACTTTATTTAGTTAGTCAAATTTATATGGCTGCCCATTTCACACAAACTGATTCTGGGCAGCATACCACAAGACTTTTCATACAAACAAGTTAATAAAAAGGCAACTCTAGGGAAAAGGTGAAATATTGGAATAACAGTGATTTTCTTTTTTAAAATAATGATTTAAAAAAATTATAATAATAGGTTACTGCACTATTCCGATACTCTTTTCTCTAGAATTTTGCTTCTGAAAAGACAGAAGGAAGAAGTGATTTTCAAGTGAAAGGAACAATTCTGGCTTATGTCGATATTAGTTTAGCTTCCTTATATTTTAAAAAATGGGTACTAGAATAGTTGAAAAATGTAAGCAGTTAAACAGAAACATGTCTGTGATGGATTAGGGACACCAGCTGTGTTTAAGATGAGGTGAGAAGCACAGACACATGTAGTCCCCAACTAACCAGAGTTCACTTAATGGCCATTCAAAGTTATAATGGCACTTAAAAAAGGGACTTATGTCCATTTTTCACATGTTCACTTAATAACTGTGTTACTAATTGAAAAACTGCAGTGATTTCCTTAACAAAGGTTTTGTAAAGGGAAAATAGCAGAGGTGGTATTCAGCAGGTTCTCACCTGTTCTGGAGAACTGGTAGTGGAAATTTTGAGTAGTTTGGAGGTATACTCCCTCTGACTGGCCCCGCCCCCATCTATTCTCTGCCTCCCAAGTCCCAGCTGAATGGCTGGGTCTTTTGTTGTCCTGCACAGGAGAATGGAGCTGGGAAGCAGGTTAGTGGGGTGGGGAGGGAATGGAGATGTTACAGTATCCTTCCCTTGCCACACCCACCAAGCCACACCCACAGAACCGGTAGTAAAAAAATTTGAATCCCACCGCTGGAAAATAGGTAAATGTGTAGTGTGCAACCTAATGAAAGCTTTCTGTAGTCTGAAGTAAACACATCAACCTGGGACAAGAAATGGAAAATTCCAGTTCTGACATTTTGCAATCACTCCTAGTCTGCATCACAAACCCATCATTATGGCTCTCAAGCCCATCCCCAGAATTAAGTACGATCTTCAGCCACAAAAGTTTCCCCTGCTCCTGCTCCACAGTCACAACTGAGCAAGAATGAAGTACAAAATTGAATGGGGAACGACCTATTTAACTGAATCAGATTTCTTGCCATGGGAACGTTTACAGAGTTAATCAGATTTAGGTCAATGCTATGTTATTTCCCAAATTGTCTACTTCACAAACAGATAGTCATTCATTGTTTTACCAGGTTTCTCGGCAAAGTTCACCATGCACTTGGCTCTGACTCAATGCTTATTTTAACTCATTTTTTAATCAATCAAGACTATCTTGTGCTCCAGTTGCTAAAGAGAGATGGATGGGAACTGAATACACATAAAGTGGGCAGTGGATAAAGCACAAGAAAGCTAAGTTTCACTGCGTGTTTTCTTCTCTGCCTTCAACATGTTGTTTAAGACATCATTCTCTTCTACAAACTACTATTCATGTGCAAGAAATTGAATGCCAAGTGCCTATCACTATTAACTTGTTCATACACACACACACACACACACACACACACTTTTGGTATGACAACTACAGATATACACATATGGAGGAATTTTGCTAAGAAATGCTACTGTAATTCATTAATTTTTGTTCTGTGAATTCTGTATACCATTTTAAGCAATTCCTATGCAGGAGACGTAAGTCAATTAAGAGGTGAGTTTTCTATGAAGCCTTTCAGAAGCCATAAGAATGGAAGTTGACTGTTGTAGAAAAGTTTTTAAAAGTAGGAGCTAATTGGTCTTTACTTTTATTTGCACTGACCTCCCAGCCATGAACAAGGTTACAACACAACAATGTTACAACAGAGCTTTGATATTTATTTTCCTCTGCCCTTCCCTGCCCCCTCCCCCACACACATATACAGTGCTTGTGGAAACCTCATGAGTGTTGTAAAATTTTCTCTTGTGAAAATTTTAAATTACAAAATATAATTATGTCTTAATTTTAAAAAATATTGAAAGGAAACCATATTTAATGCTATCTTCCACAGAGAGAGAGGGAGGGAGAGAAGGAGGGAGAGGGGCGGGAGAGAGAGCAAGAAATAATGAAATAATGGACAAGAGAGAAGAAAATAGCCAGTAATACTGTGGCAGAAATTTCCAGTTAAAATTGTGAATTTCCTTTACTGAAAAGGACTTTTGTCTGAAACATTATAAAGAAGATTTTGGCCATGATGAAGGGATAATTTACAATTAATGGCAATAGCTCAAAAACACTGAGGATCCAAACACAGAAACAATCCAACATTGGAATTTCCCATATGCAATAATCTTCCAACCATAAATTTTTGATGTTTTTGTCCTCCCAGTTCTTTTGCCTGATTTGCATTTTTTTTTTTTGCTGCAGACTTCCCCACAGTTGAGCATTTTCTAGAACAGCGTTCTTCAATCTTGGCAACTTTAAGAAGTATGGACTTCAATTGTCCATCTGGTGGTCATCTGAATTTTTGTAGCTCAGTGATAGAAAATCAGAAACACAGTTGGTAACTTGACACAGCAGGAGAGGATTCAACTTCTGTTTTGTTACATATTCTTAGGAAACTTAATTGCAGCTATAGAAATCCCTCTCCTCCTAAGCGATGTTTTGCAAATACAGGTATTTCCACCTAGACACCAGCCTCACCCCGTTCTTACTTTCTTTCACACTTTCAAAGTCTAGTATCCTCAGAGACAGAGTGAGCTGCTTTGTGTATATCTGTCAGATGCTCACAGGCAACTGAAATGGGTTGACCAAGCTCTTATTTTTGAACCTTAGATAAGCTGATCCCTGATTCCTCATCTTACTGATCGATTTTGAAGCTATTTGGTCTATTTTGAACCAATCAGGAACCACCCTTTGGATTCCTATGGTGTGGACCAACCATGAACCTGCTTGCCAGTTCAACCAATTAGTTCCTTACTCTGCCTCTGAAAATGCCAGCTGCAAGTGCTGGTGAACATGTCAACAGATCCCTGTTGTTTGGCCCAAAATCTCACCAGTGATTCCTTGAATAGAAATCATTCCTTTTTGATTTGGAATAAAATATATAGGAAATATTATCCAGCATTATAGCTGTTTCGGAAGGACGAAGTTCTAAAAGTAAAAAAGGTGAGCTTGAAAGTTTTTGTTATCACTGCTCTCTGCTGGTAGCAGTATTATCTGCATTCCTGTTTTCTTCCCCCAGTGCTTATAATTTATTCGCCTGAAATATTCCACATTTTGAAATTATTTTACCATTTGAATAATTACTACAAAAATTAGGAAAAAAATCCTTTGTTTTAAAATAACACGCTTTATTTTTTAAATCTCTGAACAATTTTCAATATAATTCATAAATAGCTCTGATTTCTTCAAATAAAACCTTTTTATAATATGAGTTAATCAAGAAGTAAATTTCCATGTCTATAAAACAATCACTCTGAGACAAAAGAAAACATCCATTGGTAGTCATTAACTGACACACAAATGTGCCATAGCTAGCATAGTCTGAGAAGAGGCATTTCTTCCAGTGCGTGTAAAAGCAGAATGCCTATTCTAAGGTGACATTTGCTTTCCACAATTTTTAGAATGCCCAAATGAAAAGGAATGCATTCAGCAGTATCCAAACATTAATTAATTTCCTTTTGGACAAGTTCTCCATCTTCTCCTCTTTTCTTGAATCACCACAGATTTGAGTAGAGCAATAAGAGCTGAAGAGAGAGAAGGAATTTGTTCTACAGGCAATTATTGTTAGAGCTGAATATACTGAATTTAAAATAATATGCCACTTGATAACACAACATCCTCTTTAATATTTCAATAAAATATTAATTTTAACCAAACTAGTTATACCTTTATGTTACAAGCAAAAACTGTCAGTATTATTTTCATTAATCAAAGACATCACATTTAACATTAGACATTTTCTTCTATCAGAAATTTAGCTTACAGTACAAAAATAAAGAATCATTCATAATGATTACATTTCACATATTTTGTATATTTCAGTAGCTGAATAAACATGCCAAAAGAAGCACTTCACGTTGTTTTAAAAGAGGATAAATAAACATTCAAGTTACTATAGAGATAAGGCAGACACCATAAAGGAAAAAATAATAATTATTTCTCATGTTTCTTCAGTGTACAGGTTCTAGATCTGCCCAGTTTCACAATTCTGAAACTAGGTATTCCTACTGGCAGAAGAGGGAGGAATACTTATCATCAGTTCCTTATCCACCTTCCTCTCCAGGTTGGCTGGAAATCTTTTCTGGAAGACTGTGGGATCATTTCAAAATCATATGGGAGGCATCTTTGAAGACTGCAAAAAGGGGAACTAAAAAAATTATTTTCTCTCAATTTTTTTTAGTGGGAACTTCAGCAGAATCTGAGCCAAAGAGCCTTTCATTAGCAGAAGAGCAAGTCTGGATTCAACCCAATGAAAGAACATTAAGTATAAACTGTAAGAAGGAAACAGTAATCCCCTCCCCCAAGAGTCCATAGCTTAGATGACCAGAGCTTTTATGGAAAAATAAATAAAATTACTTGTTCCTTCTCCCCTATCCTACATGCCCAGCAATGACCTTTGACAAATTCTGTACATCAATATTTCCAGTAAGGTCAACTATTCAGAGAGTGGTTTTCATGCAACTTGGCTTTCCTTCATTATCATTATTCATAGTAGCAAACAACTCACAAAATTTAAGGGAATTACACCCCTCAGAAAACTCAAAGCTCTTCCAAATTTGAGGGGGGGGGGAGTCACACACCATCACCATCATAGACAAAATAATAATCCTTTCATTCAGCAGTCATTCTGTGTTTTTTTTCCAGAGCCTTACTACAGTTCTATAGTCTGGAATCTTTTTCTGTAACCTGACAGGTCTTGTCAAAGAAGGTGTTCCTATTTCCAATGTTGCTGAGCATTATGGTATAGGGCATTCCAAGCAGGCATTATGGAGGAGATGCCCATCATGCCCTACTTCCCAAGCTGTAGTCTCCCAATATGGTGACACACATAAGAAATGAGTAAAGTGGCTAAAGATGGCAGCATAAAGTAAAATTGAGTGCACAGACAGTGCACTTCTTGCTGGCCAATAAATTAACCCTGATTAGCTGAGTCATCTTGATGCTCATTCCATTGCCAGGAAGGACACCTTTCTGTTTGCCCATCAACTGGGTGCCAGCGCTGCAGATTTGCCATGACATAAGCATGGCCATTGTGTCCTAAAATAACAAGTACGTTCCTATAGGGTCAGTCCAGGTCAATCCCTGCTTCTTCATTTTAATCTAGAAATCATAAGACTTGGGCAATGAAATAGATGGTTGCTGGGCAAGTACAATACAAATTCAAAAGTTCCATAGCCTTATTACAGTTCCCTATTCACATTCTTCCTATCCTTCCTCTCTTTTTCTGTCTTTACTTTTGTCATCAAAATGCTTAATTTCTCCAAATTAAGGTTGATTATGTTCATAGAATTGATGGTTTTCTGGCTTCATGATTTCTTTTTGCTTATTTATTTTATATGTGAAAAAACATAACCACAAATATATTTTATTACAGATCAGCCTATTTTAAAATATTTCATTTTAACTTTGACCATACAAAAATAACATCCATCAGTTTCTGCACTGCATCAATGTTACTTAATTCTATTTACTTTTACTCTGGAAAGTAATCCTTGGATTACTCTGGTACAAAATCTTGAGAGATTATCACAAATCCTTCCTACCTTCTACTACATGCATAAATCCATTTCCATAACCTTCCTTTTGGGGAGAGACGGAGAGAAAGAGATGGAGTTCCTTCCCAATTTATTTTATGCACTAAATACTCTAGTCCTATATTTGTCCAAGGTCACCAAATAGAGATTTCTGCCCCAAACAGAAAAACAGCCCTCAATCCTATACTACATACTTTCATTGGTTTTTCAGGTTTAAGCATGTAAAGTTATAAATACTATAGAATGCTATTTCTTTTGTTATAGTTGTCTGAAACTGATCTGTATATAAACTTACAGAAATGATTTCTTGGCCAAATTCCTTCATACTAAATACTAGAACTTGGAATAATTTAACATCCTTAAAAATACACCTATTTCTTTTCTGCCTCATCTGAGTACCATGACCTATTGCTGATGAGAATGGAAAGGAGAAGCCCAAAGAAACATTCCTGAATGCCAGGCAATATTGTGTTATACATTTAGGATAATTAAATAAATAAAAAAGAAATGTAATTATATACTTTGATCCTGTTGGCTTCAGTAATAACATTAATTCCACCTTAAGAAAAGGACTTTACTTTTTGTTCTTTACCTGTTCTTGAAGTTTCAAAAAAAAGAAATTAGTAATGAAAATAAAAGATGGTTAATCTGAATACAATTCCTTCCTATTTAATCACAGTTTATTTAATCATGGCTTATTAACTAATCCACAATTGGTGAGTTCATATGCCATTGGGAAAACAGCTTATAAATTACAATGGCATATTTATACAACATGCTAAACCAAAATCTAATGAACCACATTAAAATTTCGCAGGATGCTTGAACTCTGCCTGTTGAGGAATAAAAGGCTTTCTTTAAGTAGTGCCTCAGTGTGGTTGCCCTAGGGCAGTGTTTTCCAGACTTTCTGAAATCATGGCCATCTGAGGAAACAATTCAGAGAAAATGTGATGACCCTCCAGTTAAACAAAGACTCCTTATGTTTTTGTCCGTAAGAACATGGAAATTTGCCTTTTTTGACAAATTATTACATAACTGTATTTCTGTATGTCTTCCCATCCCCTGCATTTTTACTGTAAAGTCAAATTTGTACCAAAAATATAATCCAAAATCAAGTATTTCTTTATCACTTGAGGCAGCAGCTGAGTAGAGAGTTGACTCTGGGAGGCAGATTGTCAGGGCAAATCTGACATTTTCCACCCATTTTCTACCCACAATGTTTTCCACTCATCCACACACTGATTAAAGTCAACTGACCACCCAATTACTGAAAAATAGACGGAAGACTGGCTGAAACAATACTATGGAAGTGATGGGAGATCGATCCACCCCCTCCCCCAGTTAAGACACAAGGGGAGTGCTGCCAAAGATGACAAGGAGGCAAATGGCAAGTATGGATCTGGGTTACTGTTCCAACATGCTAATCCGCTGAATAACAACTGACAGGTGCAGTAGTGATGAAGGAAAAGGCCTTAAAATCAGATTTGACTTTGACAAGTTCCCTTTACAGTTGCAGTTGCCTTGCCAACATTTTCAGAAGTGGTTTGCCATGACTTTCTCCCTAAGGCTATGAGAGAGTGAATGAGCCAGCTGGCTTCATGCTTATGACAGGATCCTACACCAAAGTAGTTCTTGGTGACACAGGAGGGAAGTAATAAAAAGGATCCGATCTGCGCATCAGACATGCTAGATACACCACTGGGCTGAAGTGGCAAGGTTGCAACACACTACCTCATCAATCTCTGTGGGCCATACTTGGAAAAATCAATGCCCCTTCAGAGTGGTGGCCTTTAAAAGCTAACATAGGGGCTGTTGCTAGTCATGGTTAAGTTCTCAGCAGAGAAAAAGGCAACCAGAAACACACTGGCAAATAACTTTGCAATGGAAGAGGATGATTCTTCCTCCTTGAAGAATCATGGGGAGGAGATTAATGAATTGTATGTACGAAGCACAGAATTAGTCTAGGCTGGAACTAGACAGAGGCAAAGAGAGTTTCCTGGCAAAACTCCAGGAAACAGGAATCCATTGGAGTGTTAATATTATGAAAACCCATCCGGTGCTCAGCCTGCATGTATTTGCAAATAAACCTTAAAGCACAATGACACTACAAGCCTAGAGTCACCGTGTAGCACTGGTACTCTTGAAATTCTTCACTACTCAGGAATGGGCTGCATACTGTATATAGACGAATATGGATAGGAGGGGAACTCATTCCAATCTTCTCCACCTGCTCAGGCTGGCCATACTGCTTTAATCTAAACACCACAAATAAGGGAGGGACCTTGTTTTAAAAAAGCTTAAGAATCCAACAGAATCCTTATTTTTCCTGGCTGTCACTCTCGGTGGTGGGTGATGCCTGAACAGCTGTAGAGATTTTATGAAGATCTCGGACTGACCTGACGGTCCACTGGGCAAGTTCCTGTAGCACCTTCATGCCCCTTAATTTCTTTTCAAATAAGCTTTTTTCATCAGGGTTATTTGTATTTTTTACCTCTTTGGCTGGCACATTGTGCTTCAGCGTTACCATCAGCTCCTCCAGCTGGTAAGCTAAAGCAGAAACTTGCAGCAAAACTGATTGGATAGATTCATGGAAGGCTACATCCTCTGGGGTTAAATCAGTTCTCTGTTCTTCCAAGATTTGATCCAGCAGAATCTGAAATGCCCAATAAGCTTGTAAGTTGCTCCCCAGACGCTCAGCATCTGAAATCTCATTCCATTCTTCAACATCAGCTAGAGGTACTCCATCGATCAAATCAACATCGATCAAATCAAAGTTGAAGGGTTGTACCAGATCTTGCTTCTCAGCCTGAAATAATGGGGAGGAGCAAGAGTGAGATAGAATTATTTTAAATAGTAATTTTATTAAAAACTACAATTGCAATGGTTAAAAAACATACAAACTAAAAAAAAAATCACAGAGAAAACAAGCAATGTTTTGGACAGGACATCCAAGGAAGAAACAGTGCACTGACAGCTGCAGTGGAATGAAGAGCCAGCAAGTGGACAGGCTCTTCAATAACTCCTCTCTGGACAAGAAGAGGATTTGAGATCACCTGCAAGTGCTCTAGGTCTAGGCAACCTGCTCCAAGAGGCTGTACGAGGAAAGATTCATTTATGGCAGGATTTGGGGGAGAGAAAGAAAGACGTCTGCTGCTTTTGCTGCTTTCCTTGCATGAAGACAAAAGTGTCTCTCTCTTTCTCTTTCCCTCCCTCTCTCTCTCCTCCTGAAAACAGAGCTGGAAACGGCATCCTGTGATCCCAAATAAAGAACGATTGATCAGTAGGAAAACGGTGTGGGGAATTTTTCTGTAGATTTTTCTGGGCATTTTCCCAGGGCAGAGACCCTGGAAAAATCCCCAAAAAAGACTCTCTGCAGAGAATCTGGGAAAATTCCCCCAAAAGTCTGCAGGAAAATCCCTGACCCCGTTTTCCTACCAGTCGATCGCTCTTTATTTGGGATCGCAGAATTAACTCCCCTCTCCCTCTCCCTCTCTCCTTGAGAATGGAGCTAAAAATCATGTTAGCAATGTGGCTGCCTTGGAGGGGGGGGTGAGGGACCTGTGTGTGTGTGTGTGTGTGAGAGAGAGAGAGAGAGAGAGAGAGAGAGAGGGAGGGAGGGAGGGAACATCACCGCCAGCCCTCCAGAGGTAAATCAGATCTCTCTCCTCCCCACCCCGGAGAATGGAGCTGAAAAAAGCAAGTTAGGAATGTGGCTGTCTTGGAGGGTGTGGTGGCGTGTGTGTGTGTGTGTGTGTGTGTGTGTGTGACGAGAGAGTGGTATTCAGCAGGTTCTGACCAGTCTGGAAACTAGTAGCGGAAATTTTGAAGTAGTTCGGAGAAACAGACAAATACCACCTCTGACTGGGCCCCGCCCCCATCTATTCTCTGGCCTCCTGAGTCTCAGCTGATTGGCTGGGTCTTCTTTTGTTGTCCTGCCACAGGAGAACAGAGCTGGAAAGCAGGTTACTGGGGTGGGGGGGATAAGGTATTTTGCAGTATTCTTCCCCCAGGAATGGGGAGGGAATGGAAATTTTACAGTATCTAATCCCATGCCATGCCCACCAAGCCACGCCCATCAAGCCCACCCACAGAACCAGTAATAAAAAATGTGTGTGTGTGTGTGTGAGAGAGAGAGAGAGAGAGAGAGAGAGAAAAAACATCCACCACCAGCCCTTCAAGGTTAAGATCCAATCTCTCTCTCCCTCCCTCCCTCCCTCCCTCTCTCTCTCCCACCAACATCAGCAAGCCACCGTCAGTCAAAATTCATATTAGTGGTCTGCAGGATTTAAAATTATGAGTTTGATGGTCCCTGAGATCCAAAAGTTTGGCAACCCTGCTCTAGACAGTTGATCCTCATGAAGAGACTGCAAGGCAATAGTCTCTGGTGGGATTTTAGCACTAGATAAGGGAATAACTATCTGGCTGAAACCACAGTTGGATCTTTGAAAGGACACTGGATTCCCACAGTTCTTTTTTTTAATCACTTTTAGAAATTGCTTGTTGACGGTTTTCAGCTATTAGGAACCTTTGGACCATAGGTTTTACAACACAGGTTGAGTTTAGTCAAATAAGTTTTAAATACAAATATAAAGACTTTTAAAAATAATGGTTGAAAAAGTGTCAGCCTTCATTTGAAGACTATCTCCAAACACCCTAAGACTGCAGCACTAAGATTTGGTGTCAAAATTGCTTGCTTTTTATTTTATGTTTATTTTATTATTATTATTTTGTTTTTTGAATTCCTATACAGCCCATCTCCCCGAAATGACTCTGGGTGATTTACAACAATAATTGTAGATCGCCTAATTTACAGATTAAAAGTGGTAAAATAGAAATGGGAATGAAGACCTCATTCTCACTAATAATTCCCAAAGTCCAAAGAAAATGGCTCCTAAATTTTCAACTCTACGAAAGAAAGGCATACCTACTACCTCTTGCTTCCAAGTTAAAAATGGCTTCATGATCCTTTAAGCCAGGGGTGTCAAACTCAAGGCCCGGGAGCCAGATCAGGCCCTCCCGGGCTCTGTTTTCACTGGCAAAGGGTTGCAGGAGGCCGTCACAGCCCAAAAGAGAGCCCAGAAATCCATTTACACGAGCAGAATGTTTAAGCCACCACAGGTGCCCTGGAAATGAGTGATGTTGACCTGGCCATGCCCACTCCAGCCCCCCCCCCCAGGTTAAACACAACCCTGATGTAGCCTTCAGCGAAATCGAGTTTGACACCCCTGCTCTAAGCCATAATGTTTGGGGCAGTAGGTCTGTAATGTTGCATAAACCAAGCCATTATGTTTTCCTGTAGAGCCAGCAGCTTTATCATTCAGAGATAGTTTACCATCCAAGGATTAATTAGAGCTGACCCAGCTTAGCTTCCAAAATTAGCTGAGTCAGCTAAGCACTGCCTCTTGCTGAGGCCATATTCTGAAGGAAAACATTGTTTCATTTATTATTTATTTATAATATTTGTAATCTGCCCCAATCCTGAAAAAATGTAAACAGCATAAAGTGAAAATATAAACACATAACCATAAAACCCCAAACTTCACCACTGTCAGTCCTAAATCTTTATAAGAAAAGAAGAAAGTTAGGCACTGGCCTAGCAAACTAAAATGCATTTTTTTTTCAGTTACTGAAACAAACAGATGCAATTAAATGAGATCTGATCATAAGAGATAGAGAGCAATAGTTGCCCAACATGCTGGACAATTACAGATGGAACTAAGTTGAAGCCTAACGAATAAAATGGCAATATTAAATACAAAAGTTCCACTGCCCCATTTTGAACCACTAGGGGCAAAACATTTGTTGAAATTTCCATGAACTGGACTGTTTCCCCACATGGCCACTGAAGGGAATTTCCCACTCAAATAAGAGTAGATGAAGGGTCAGATAACGGAATCTATGTACAGAGGAGGCCCTGGGGATCGGATGAAGGGTCATATGTGGAGATAGGACCCAGGTATGGATGGAATGGACACCTTAGATTTCCAAAAGGATAAAATTGGTGGTATGGAAAGCCATTGGAAAGCTTTAAAAGGACCAAGAAAGGTGTACTATCTATATCTATGTCCTGAAATAGCTACCTACTAGATTCTAGTAACTAGAGGAACAAATGCTGTTTCTAACCTCTACTAGACCTGAATCCTGGTTGAAAAAGTTCCAAATCACCAATGTCCTCAACAATCTTCTATAGCTGATTACTCACCAAATTCTTGACAAATATGTCCCAAAATTGCAGGTTGAACACTGATTGGACTTTGTTAAGCACAGATTGGTCCAGGGATAGTTTCTATAAGAAAGAAGGCCCTGCTACTTCCTTCAAATGAGGCAGTGTTATTCCTTCCCTTAAGAAACATTGATTATCTCCCAGAGCCAATTGCTCACATCCCGTCTAGCATCTGAAGAATCCAGTACTGTGACATACAATGACAGATTTTTCTTAAAGAATGGGTCAAGTGGAGTGCAATTAGTAATATTAATTTTAATTTTCTGTCACCCCAATACTAAAATCAGGCAAACAGAAACATCATTGTTGTTCTTTGAAGAAATAAGTATTTGGGATAATTAATGCTTTGATGCAGATAGGATTATTTTATATCTTATCATTTGTTTTTCAGATTAGCCCTTGAAGATACCCTAGCCCTAACCCTGATATAAGTGAGGAAAACACTCATCCCCATCCTATGTGTCTTCAAGAGTGTAATAGGGCATTTATTGATAAGAGTTCAAACTTGCTAAATAATCATGCAAAGAAATTGGTCATCCGATCATTGTAGCAAAGGAAGTAGATCAAATCTAACTAAAACCAACCCATCCATCCTCTAGGAGTTACAAGATATGTATATGGAGATCTCTTTTCATTACCATGCCACCCATCATTTTTGGGGATGATGGTTATAATCCCCCACCCTACCACGTGAAATTAGTTTGGTCAAGATAGTCATCTGTGTGTCTTTTAGACTCATTAAAATAAATGTGATGTAGTCATGACTTAAAAAACCATTTCAAACAATGCACATAGTCTCCCACAGGGTGGCATTCTCTCACAGAATTTTATCCCTCCCCCCATTTCTTTCCTGACAAAACCAGACCCACCTTAAAATAAATAAAATCAAGCCCTTATTTCATTTCTATCCTGATCACTGATAAAAAAAAAAAAAGTATGTTCTCCATCCCTAAGGCAATAAACTGCAAAACATTTCTTTTGGGGGAAGCACTTTATGATTTTTGTGCACATGGGTACAAACACACACACAGAGAGAGAGACCTTGATGGGCCTGAATTCTAGGACATTTGAAATGTCTATAATTTGTTTAACAATACATTTCACTCTGGGATTTGAGCGATTTGTTTTCTGCAGTTCAGCATCCAGCTGGGGGTGGATGACTCTGCCGGTAGGCAGGAACAGCCCGGATGCACAGCGTTTGTCCATTCCAGCTCTGTGATTCAGGATACTAATAATTCATCCCCTAATATTAGATAGCTTTTTAAAGGGAGTTGGTGTCAAGAGGTGGTGGCAGTCTTCCGAATAAAAAAATAAAATAAAAAAAATAAAATAAAAAAAATAAAATAAAAAAATACAGCCGCACAAGCTTGGTTTGGGAGCTGCAGTTACCACTGGCACACATTTCCTTCAGGCATCCGTGGGGTGATGGAAGATTTCTCTCAGATATCATCACACTTGTGTATAAACCGCAGAATGTGTTGTTTGGGTCTTATACAGTTTTCTAGCAAGTGCGTGGTGTTCATTAATTGATAGTCTTAACAGAACTCCCGTTGGGATGTTTAAAAAAAAAATAAAAATAGTGATGGAAGCAACAGCACAAGGCTCTCTTCTCTCCGGATGATATACACCCGATCCTCACCAAACCTGAACCCCGGCCCGAAAACACGCGTCTCTCCTTGCGCGGGCGCACACGCAGAGGAACGCGCGCAGTCGGGGAAACTCACGTAGCATTCCAGGAGGCTGCCGACATCGGAGCGCATCTTCCTCAGGAGAAGAACGGTGCGACGCCACGAGTCCCGGGGGGGAGAGGTCCCGGGCTGCCGCTCCGAGGTAGCCATCGCCCGCAGGGGAGACAGCAGGAGCCGACGAAGCGCCGCTCGCCTCAGGGAAGCGGCCTGGAGACCAGGAAAAGGCTCGCTCGGCTCCTACATTCCAGCCCGAGCGAGAGAATTCCTCCCGGGTGCGCCTGACGCGCCCGCCCGCTTTGCTCCGTCCCCCGCGGCCTGAGGAGAAACTGCACATTTCAGGCGCGGAGCTTATTAACCCTCTGAGAGCAGCAACGCGGGCGTTTCGGTCACCTTTTGGCCCCCGGCGATTGGCTCGCTCGCTCTGCTCTCGACTCTGGAACGCTTTGCTCCGGGTTTGAGCTTGATCGGCGGATAACCCATCCGGCGGCCCCGCTCGTCCTTGCAAATTCAACCCGGGCTGATCTCACCGCTCTGCGACCAGGAGACACCAGAAAGGAGTTCAGAAGGTCCCTTTCGAGCCTCTTCTGAGCAGGATTTATTTTCCCGTTGTGAAACAAAGCTGCTTCGTGTCAGCAAGCCCATATGCAACCTTGGTGGTTTTTTGGGAAAAGGTCGGAAATGTGAATCTCGGCCGTTTAGGTGCAGCCGAAGAATTGATGCTGTTGTTGCAATACTGGATTGGCTTACAGGCTTCTCCGGTTTCCCCTTTTTTGGCTCAGACAATTAATTCAGCTCGTCAGGTCTTAAACAGAGGAGTTAGCACTTTCCCCTCCTTCCAGCCGACTTGAAACCACGGTACTCAGGTGTGGAGTTTGCAAGAAAAAAAAATGCTTTTTTTGTTTTAGACATTACTGTTTTGCCCATTCAAATTAAAAATCAATGTAAAACATAATCTCTAAAGCTTCCCACCATAACCAATCCAACCGATAAAAATAACAGCCAAACCTAGTCCATTGAGCTACCAGCGTTGAGAATAGAAATTGAGCTGTGGGAAAGTCAGTCCCATGAAAGATCAGGTTGGCCACTGGGTCACACGCATTTGGACAAGAGGCTGCCTTACAAATTAACTGGCACAAATGTAGCACCTTAACTTCAGTAGCTAGAGAACAACCAGGACCCCATATCCCTTTATTACAGCACACTATAAACCCCGTGTTTATAGATCACAACGGCTATTCTAAACTGATTATGTTCTGTGAGGTTTGTTCTATGATAAACCACACTGTCGCTTATTTTAGCTTAACATGTTGCTGGAAGGAACACAGCCATTGTTCTTTGCTATTGGTGAGCATATTGTGCAAGTCCAGCCCTTTGCTGGCTCTTGAGCCATTTCAAGAACAATCCAATGCCGTTGATAGCTGACAAGGCCATACATTTCTCAGGATCAGGCTATTTGAAATATAACATTTATCAATCTGAGTTCTAGCATCTTCTAGACTTGAAGTGAGTAATGTATGCCCCTCAGCCCTGTTTGTACAGTTCTTGAAGTCCCATCTGAGCTCAAATGCTGAAAATCAGTGGCATCTTTTCCCTATTTTGAAATACAAAACTACAATTCAGGCTAATGGCATTTAGCAAGGCAAGGAATTAAACCCCAACTCTCTCTCATAAGAATGGAAAACCGCAGCTGCATCTACCCATAGATAAAAATATTCCTACTTGGCATCAACATCTCACCAGTTGCAGAAATTGGGCCACCAAAAAACATTAGGGGAGGTTTTCTTTCATTCTTTTTCCAGATAGACCAACTTCTTTGCTCTATCACTGCTGGGAGCATGTTTAGTAGAAATAAAAGATACCGGGTTTTGGTAGATGTTTTCAGATGTGGCTAGCTGGACCTCAGTGCCAAGCTAACAATTCTATTGCCTTTGAAAGGGTTAAACAGAGATTTTTTATTCAGGAAATATTTGGTGCTTTAAATCAACCATTCTTAAGTATTCTCCCAGGAACCTGAACATGTTTCATAAATATATTTGGATTCTTACTTTTTCTTCAGTTTAATTTAATGAAAAATGGGTTTTTGAGCACTCAGTATATGCAAGACCAAATATTATACTGAAACGAAGAATGTACAAATCATTAAAAAAAGGTATGATCAGTACAGCCATTCTTAAAACACCCATGTCCTTTGGATGGCTTTAGTTACTTCTAAGATGCTATTGTTCTTTGTTGTTTATACACTTGTGTGAAGAGAAAGCCATTTTTGCAGAACCCCAACCTTTAAACAAGTTTTATCCAGAAATGGATGAAATATGCAATCAATTCATACATTTAGTACTACTTACAATTAACATATAAAATGTAATGGAAAATAACAATGCTTTAATCAATATTCCTTTTTTCCTACAAGTCATAGATACTAAAAATCTTGTGTAATATTTTACATTCTGCAACTCCCATTATCCCTTGCCTAAAACACAAGATATATGCCTTGATGAGCCTTTGGAGTTTTACATTTTTAATGAAAGCACAAATGTCAGCATCATCTGGGAGTAGTTTTTATCAATTACTTACATATTCTGGAACATTTACTTGGCTAGTCAAGATGGTTTGGTATAATGTACCCTATGATTAAATAGTCAAAAAATGTATGCAAATTGTGGCAGCATGAAACATGAATTAGTCATTGGGAATATATTTTATTCTACACAGGTTTCTTTGACTGCAGAATTTGAGATACCATTAATAAATTTCAAACTCTTAGTTTAAAATAAGCTGATCTGAGGAAAGTTCCATAAAGTAATAAGAATTGCCCAACAGTTTTGATTTACTTGCTTTTACATTGGTTAGTAATATGGGCAGCGTTAATCCCTAATTGTATAATTCAGATAACTTCCCCTATTTTTAAGATTTTTTTTTTGATGCTGTAATGTTTGATGTGTTGCTTTCATAATTGTCATAAAAGCTGCCATACAAAAATAAAGGATAAGCTACCAAATAATTTAAATGAAATAAACATTGTAGGAAAATGAAATATGAAATATAAAAGATGAAATGTAAAAATATAACTGCAAAATATTCTCAAATTCTAGTAGCTTTGTAGCAGAAAATTGCCATCAAACCATTGTTACACACGATTGTATTATGTCATGGGGTTTCTGTTCTCTGGCACTTGTTTTCATAACTCAACAAGAAAGTAAACTGCGTATTTTAGTAAAATCAAAATAGAAGATAATCAGGGTCCAACTTCTATAAGGCTGTAAGTTTTCTTGTTTTAATAATCTGAAACAAATCAATCTGATACTGAATTTTAAGCCTTGTAGTGATCTTTAAAAAACTGTTTACATTCTGTACAATTCAAACCTTAATTCCCAAAGGAATTACAACTCTCCAGCCAGCACCTATGAAGTCATGAACTTTTCAAGAGGAATTATCTCATTACACAATACTATTTGTGAGTTAAATTTTGATTTTTACCCTAGCTTTATTATAAGTAACTCAAGGTGGTGAAAAAACAAAATACTCCTTCCTCTTCCTATTTCTCTGCAACTACCACCTTGTGATTTGAGGTAGGCTGAGAGTATGACTAGCCTCAAAGTCACCCAGCTGGCTTTCATGCTCATAATTGCTTTATAATTCATTTCTGATTAGCAAAATAAGTTATAATATTCTGTTTACCTAATAATAGCATGCTAATCTATGTTTTAAGATGGCACTGAAGTTTCCCTATTCTAGATTGGTTTCTTCATCATGTTCTTGTCAATTGTTGCAAGTACTAAGTGTTAACTCCATCAGTATGAAAAAAAAATCCTATCCGCCAATGTTATTTGGTGGATATGTTATTGTCTAATGTTATTGTCTAACATAGCAAACTTCAAGAATCTGGCTTGAACTCACTAGTTCTCACCAAACATTTCTTTTTAGCCTCCTCCTAATTTGTCACATTCCTATATGGTACAATTGTTTTTCTAAAAAAAAAATCCACTAATCCTGCTACCATGTTTGACATATTTTGAAACAAGCCATTATATGCTAGCAATCTTTTACTTATTTTGTACTCTATTGCATCTTAACAGAAACATAAATGAAGCAGATTGCTCCCATTTCCTTCAACGTTCTACTATATTGAAATGTATTTAATCAATTTGATAATTATCCATCTCAACAAGTGACTCAGGGTGACATAATCCTATACAATCCTTCAGAATACTTTCCAAAAATTTAAGTTGGGAAGATGTTTCCAATTTGGTTTCCTTTTTCTAATAATATTAGAAATACTGAGTACAGTACTGTTGCCTTTGTAATGAACTTTATGTTCTATAACTCCTTGAAGGATATTTCAGAATTATATTTTCTATAGATCTAGATAGTCCAAATTCAAATGTTACAGAACCAATGTCACTGACATAGCCAATGCATGATCAAATACATTCCATTCCTTAGAAATGTCATAACTGAAGCTGATGTACATAATCTCCCACACTGGGTAAAAAGGGGAAGAAACGTATTATCCAAAATATTCAGGAATCTCAGAAGAAAATGGCAACTTCCTTTCTTCTGAACAGAATATAGGGCATGTATAAATTTTGTATGTCAGAAAAGGAACATCCCTTTTTCCTAAAAGCTCCAAAAGTATTCAGCCATGATTAATTCTCTTCAAGCTGTGATCTTTAAAATAACATACTGAATAATAAACAATACTCTTATTAATAAATTATGTAGTTCAATTTTTCTACAACTCTATATTTGAAGCAAAACATTTCCAAAGATTGTGAAGCTCAGTATTAAATTTATCATGATAGGAGAGAATATGTTACCTTTTTTGCTCAAAGAATGCAGTAGCATTTTAACTTACAAACACAGCCACTTTTCGTACTTCCACAAGTAATGCACGCTTTTTGGGATAGTTTCACAATGTATTAAAGAGGTAATTTAACAGGCATTATGTAGTTAACCATTCAACTAGTTAGACATTTTATAAAAATGCATTCCTTTGTGACAGTGATAGTTGATTACGGTGCTCCATTTAGTCACATTTCATTGTTGCTTCCTTCATAGGCAATGTTCAGAGCAGGGCATTGAAGAAAGACCTACAGCTGTGTCATTTGTGAATATTTTCCATGTAGCCGGCATGGAACATGACACAGACTGCTTCTCCCTTTAAGTATTTATTTTGGTATGGCTTACTGAATTTAAAGACAGGACATGAAAAAAAGCATCCCTTTTAATTGTTTTAGTTACTTCTGTATACACAAATGTCTATGAACATGGATCACTGCCCCTCCATCCTGGCACCTCATCTAAAGCTCCACTATCACTTTCTGGAAATTTTGTACACAACAAGGCTTTTAAGGAATCAAAAGACTTGTTAACTCAACTGTCTGTTATTTAACACTAAATAGGGGTGGGCCACAATGCAACACAGGTCTGTTGCCACTCAGTGGCTACTACTTCAGGTAGTTCTGCTAAAAATTGCAAATCCTGTCCTCTCTCTGGTAGGATTCACAATGCTAGTGCAGTTCTCCCTGGTCTTTGCGACCGTATTACCAGAGATCTGACAATTATCTCAAGCTGCAAAGACTTCAGCATTGTGCCATTTTTCAGAAACTATTTGAAGTAGATGGAGTACTTTTCACACAATAAAAGACTAGTCCTTGAAGAACACCTAACCCTCATGTTCTCACCAGTTATATTGGTTGTAGTAAAATAAAAGCCTAAAAAGAGAATTATTATTCATGTGACCAAAAAAAAAAGCTCTTTTGTCAACTTCTGACAAAAAGTGATATGCACTATCCTTTAATATTAACAGGAAGGGGGTCCAACTCTTAGAGAACCAGAGTGAGCTATGCAACTGTATATGGAGTGGAACAATGTTAAACTAGTTACTGTAAACTATCCATCTGGTAGAGGGAAAATTATACAAGTTCAATTCCCAGCACCATGCTTCTTCCAGTGAAGGAAAAGAAGGGGGAGGTGTTATTAGAAGAAAATAGAAATAGTTTGCTGCAGCTGTAATTGATTGAATCAAAACCACATGCTTGTGATGGCAACAAAATTAAAGGAATTATTATTGATTGATAAACAGTCACCACAAATCTAAATCAGGAGTTTTCATCTAAAGTGCAGATGGTTATCCTGACCAAATATAAGATTGTTATAAAAAACCACACTTGGACCCAGTGAAACGGGCTAGAAACAGACAAGAGATTGATAGCCAAACAGAATAAATACTTCAAGTAATTTGCCAAACAGGGCTCATATTGTAATTTGTTCATTACCCTGGCAAAATACTGCATACTGTAAGCAAGACAGAAGTCAGTTTCCTCAGTAGTATGCACATGGCTTCAGCTCCAAATACTTTTCTTGCACCAATGTTAATCACACAATTTGAAGCAGTAACAGTCTTGTGGAACATGCAGTCCTGCGCTGCATGCAATGCCACCTACACATTATATATCTGAATGGCTGCCAAGCCAGGCAGGAATCACAGAAAATATGTAATGAACTGCAGTAACTGCTTCAGTTTAGACCCTGTTGATTCTTGGCTTCAATGTAACAAACAAGTCTTCCTTTCAGATAATTAGCATTGTAAAAAGATCTGCTGGGAATAATTGCAGTTGATGCCAGCCAGCACTATACAGAAGGGATTAGAATTATACAGGATACAGCTCCAAAATAAGTCTAAATTGCTAATTCATTTTACTTCTTGATCACATGAATGTTAGGTCACAACTGAAAAGTACTACCAGGATACCATCACAACCTCAGATAACAGTGCAGAGTTTATGTAAATCATGTGATTTATCTTTTAAGGTATTTCCATGTTTTTTAAACTCTATCTCCCTCCAAATCTAGACCTGTCTGGTGATAGTCAAATTCCACAGAAACAATTGCATATATTTGAGAATAGTGGATTTTATGCTGAATAAAGCTGATGCTACCACTCTAAATCAAATAATGTCCCTAAATGATGTTTGAAGTTATATCAAAGTCTCACGAGGCAGAGCATGTTAGCAGTCAAGGCTTTTTAAAGCAGTTAATATAACTTCTTCAAGACATAGCTTCCTGTTAATGGCATTAGCCCATCCACATCGAGAGAAAAGCACCACAGTGTAAGTAAGCAAATAGTAGGGTGGTTAGTGAGAGAATGCATGACATGACTTTTTTGAACAGCCATCACATCCTTAAACAATAAATGCTGAAGCAAACAGGAGCTCACAGTTCACTAGAGAGGGTGCTAAAGACCTATCCTGCTCCTGAAGTATTTCCTTCACTCAGACTGAATAAGATTTCCTAAACATGGATTGCTGAAGAAGCCTGTTGTTTTATATCCCTTACACAGGATGTTCAGTTTTGAAACAAAAACATTCTCTAGACAGCAACTAAAATAGACCCATTTTAAGAAGGCAAATAAATAAGGAATTCATCACAACTTAAAAAAAAAAGACATGTACAAAGTGCAAGTTTTCTTTTATATGCCTAGCACCCATTCCGATTCTCCCACAGGTATTTTGCACCAGAGCAATTATATGGAAAGATGGCACTCCTCTTTCAGAAAGCAAGCACCAACATTTCAAGATCTCTTCTCTTTTCTTATGGATGGGAAGATACAAAATATAGGGAAAATATGCTGTTTTACAGCTCATCCTAAGGAGGGGTTCTAAAGTGCCAAGCTATATCCCCAAGCCCTAAAATGAAAAATAAGAGCTTGCAAGGGTCAGAATTTAGTAATGCATAGAACAGGTTGATACAACTGGAGGAAAAGAATACAGTTTCAAGAATGAAATATTGGTCCAGAGTATAAGCATTTTCAATCTTGCAATATGGTCAAGAAGTTGGAAGTTAGCTTACTTTAGGAGGGCTGGGAGAGGGATAGGCTTAGCTACTTCCCTTCCCAGCATTGCAAGAATTCTTTTGCTTTGTCAATCTCTGTGTAAAGGCAACATTCCTCTCCAAGAAGGAAACAGTGAAAAAAATGTAGTGTAGTGATCCACTCTGCAAGAAAAGGGTGAGCTGGAGGGGAGGGGGGGAACAGGACGACAGGTCCTTTAGTTATCTGACTAGTAATTTATTTTATGTTTAGTTTCTCTATGTTGAATAAGTTGCTTCTCCGGATTTATTCTTTTAAATACAAGTTCAAGTTGTCCCAATACACATGTGCTCCTCTCCCACTACGGTCCTCCAGAATCAGAATCCTCAATTAGAACTTCAGTGGTAGCTCCAAGAATCTCTGTATTGATAACAAGCCCTTCTGTATTCTCACTACTAGTGGTGCCAACGAATATTTTTCCATCTGCCATCAGGTTGACCCGGTCACCCCCACTGCAGTAGGCCTTAGGCATCCCATCAGAGTCCAGCAATAGGCAATCTCCAGGAGTGGTGTTTCCAATGGGATCTGGAAGAAGGGGAAGGCCCTGGCCATCCGTGGGTTGGACAATAGACTCTGGATCAGAACCCAAGATGTCAGTGCTGGTAATGAGAGCTCCTGCGTTGGCAGCCAGTGCTTCAGCAATAAGCACTTCTGGGTGACTCTTGGCTTTATGTGCTACAACACTGTCTTTTTTCTCAAACTTCTTTCCACATATATTGCATGAAAACTGGTAAAAGGTATCTGCATCATGTTTTTTCATGTGCCAGTTTAATGAGGCCTTCTGCCGGCAGGTGAATCCGCAGATCTCACATCTACAGAAAAAGGAGAGGAAGTGGAAGACAATTCATTATTCATCAGAATAATATTTGAGAAATACAAAGGAAAAGAAAGTATTGATGCAGCTCGTCTAATCCCTCACCAAAAAATAGGCAAGATCAAGGACACTACTCACTGTAATGGCTTCTCGCCTGTGTGGATCATTCGGTGAACTGCCAGATTGTGGGAACTTTTGAAAGCACGGGCACAGTATTCACAAATGTAATCCCTTTGATCTGTAAAGTGGTATAGTATTTTACATCAAAACCTGAATCTAATCCAGATCCATAACTATTCAAAAAGAATCTGCCATGTTCCTAATCACAGTATTAATAATAATATTTTAAAACATTAAAAGGATAAATATGATTTTTTATACTGATCAGGAAGTATTTCTCATATAGAATCTTATGGAAACAATCCCATTCTTATTCTGAGATTTATATATTCTAGTTTTTCTTCTTTCTCCAAGGAAGAGGAAATAAATGAAAATCTTTTTCATTGTATCTGAAAGGTCATATATATTATTCACTCTGTGTCAGGCACAAGGAAGCAACCAACTTTGTGATTCAGCCAACACAGCTCCTTTATTGTAGTAAGCCATCCTTCTCTGAGCTTGGTTGTTACCTAGTTTGGGTAATGAAAGATCTGCAAGAAAATAATGAAGCTCAGAGAGCACCAAGGACCCCTCATTTCAACTTTGAGCTACAAATATTCTCCTTTATTGCTCTGTATTGTAGGTCATCTATATTACAAGAATCTTGACAGACTGGCTGTTTTCCCTTGGGAACCAGAAGATAAGGCTTCACTGGTCTGTTCTATAATACTTTCTCCCATGGAGCAACTCCACACTGACATGCCTCTTTACTCTTTACTTTATTCCTCCCTCCCTTTAGCCCATGATTCTATCAAATTGTGTCAACGAAAGCACATATTCATTCATCGTCTATGAAGGTGCAGAAGATCATAACGTTTGTTGGTTAATGATAGTGGGACCATTGCTTTCCATATACCAATGGAATTATGGGAGTTGAAGCTTACACCAAGAGATCACCCAGTTTGGTAAAAGCAGCTGTACATATCTTAATGGAAATATATTCCTTTCTGCTCATATTCTTTCATAGAACTTCAGATTTTGAAATAGGGAGATTAAAAAATAAGGAAGGTAGACAGTATGTTCCAACCTTGTCAAAACTTGATTTTGTTCGTTTGTCAAAAGTGACTTCTGTCAAATTTACTTTTCTCCTTAAAGAAACAGTGTGGGGATTTTCATTGCAACCTATATTACCTGTGTGATGTTTGGCATGCCGCAACAATTGTTTCTGGAGCCGGAAAAGTCTTCCGCAAGAGGGATGAGGACATACATATTTCTTTTTTAACATATGTTGATATTTGATATGATGCTGAAAACAAGAAAACTCGTATTTTTATTACCTGCAATCTTATACAAAAAAAGTGGTAAACACATTTAATATTCTAATAGCCACCCTGTATTTCAATATACAGATTAAAGCATGAAGAACTTAAAAGAACATATGCTGGAAATGTAATGTGTACAGATTTTATAGAATAGAAAAAAATTCTCTAATTTTTGGTCTCTGAGTTAATGTTGACTCCTGGCAATTTCCTGGCCAAGTTTTCTTGCCATTGCCTGTTTCCTAAGGATGAGTGTGTGTGACTGGTTCAAGATCACTCACTTGCCTTCATACCTAAAGCAGAACTATAATTTAATCTCAAGCTTTCTAGCCTGATGTCTTAATTACGACACCTAACTGGCTCTTTTAATAGGAACATATCACAGAGAATTTGGAAAGTGACTAAGAAATATAGAGAACTGAAGCTTCAAGGTTCAGATATCATCTGTACCTAATATCTACCCTAATATTGGGATGTAAGAATTGAAGTTGTTCAAAATAATGAGAATTTTATTATGCTTGGTCACAGTCAGCCAGATGTTTAAACAAGGCTTGAGACAGGCAGATGTTTAAGAATTTTAAATATATCATCACTAGATGTAAGCTGTTTATAAGTAAAATTACCTTTTGCAATTGACTGGTGGTGATTTTTGTCAATGCTAATCAGGTTCAAATGGTGCTTTGGACATTTTGGGATTACACCCAAAGCACCTATTACTATTGGCACTAGCTGTCTTTTGCTATAGGCATTCTACTTCTATTCACGGGTCTTGGTATTTGTAATTATCTCACTTTTAAAAATATAGATATTTGTTTGACTCTAATCAGCACCTTCACCATTAAACCAAACTGACTCAGTGCTGTGTGGGATGTGTGTGAGTGAATGAAGGTGTGATAAAAGACCAAAAAGATTGCAATAGTCAAGGTAAAAGATTATTGTGACATAAAAAGGAATTATGCTGAAAGAAAAGAATGGAAGGCTGTTTTTTTGGAAGGCTGTGCAGGGAGAAGCTACAAGAGGTGGGGAGAAAAGAGAGGAGTCAATAAATCTAAGACTCTGTTTATTAGTTGGATGAGTGGGAAAGTTTTCAATGGATGCAGAAAATGAATAAAGCTACTAAGGAAACAAAGTTTACAGGAAGAATATTAAAAATTCAATTCCTTAAATATAAATGAAGGGAATTCAATAAAGTAAAATCACAAAAATGTAAGACATGAAGGAAACCGATTTGGAAAGAGTATTCAACCACACTTAAAATAGCAAAATAAAATTTGATTTTTTAAAAAATCTAACAATGAAGGCCATATTACCAGTGATGTAAAAAGATGTTTCACTTTCTTATCCCTGTGAAATTTTTTGAGTCTAGATTCTGCAATAAGATTTAGAAGTGAGAATATTGAAATTATGAGAATGAAAAGTACTTTCCAATAGTCTAGAACTCAGAGGAAGATACATGAAGTAATAATAGCAAAATAAATATATATTTAAGCACAAGAAAAACAATGTGATGTTCAAATGCTAAAGAAAAACAGATGAAGAAAAAATATCATAGTTCATAATGAATAAGGAGGGTTTGGGTAAGACTAATGTCAAAACAGGAGAACAGCAAGAAATCCTGCATAGTGTAATGTGGGAATTGATAATAAAATTAATAAAATGTAATAGCGGAGGGGAAAATAAGAGGCAAAAGGTTATGAAACAGCAGCAATCGCACTTATAAGACTTATATACTGCCCCATAGTCCTTTACAGACTCTCTGAGCATTTACACAGTCAGCATATTGCCCCCAACAATCTGGGTCCTCGTGTTACTGATCTTGGAAGGATAGAAGGCTAAGTCAACCTTGAGCTGTAGTCAGAATAAATAAATTACAATTCAGCATTTCAGGAGAAAGAATCAAGAACAGGGTTGAAAAGTTAAGTTATGCCATGATATGAAACAAGCATTTGGGATTTGGAGCATCAGAGAATTGTTGCAATGTTTTTTAGGCTAGTCCACAGAAGAGAAGAAAATAAGAAATTTATAGAGAACAAAGAAGGACATCTCTTTTTCCTTCCCTTGCTTGTAAACAGTCTTACCTGTAGGTAGCGAGGGTGTGCAAGAACTGTGCCACATCCTTCCATTTCACAACGTACATATTGTATTGGAGGCTTCTTCCTAAAATGCACATTAGTGAACAACAAAGTGGAAACAGCACGACTTTGACAAATATTATAAATAAACAGGTTTCTCTCAATTTGAGACCATAAAGAAGCCCGGAATTTTCATCATAAGGAATGATAGTTGTAAATTGAGGCACCCAGATAATCAGACCTGATTTTATTACTTTTTTTGTGGCAGTCATTAAATAGAAACCAGCAAAAAAGTCATAAATCACAGTCACATTGCAACCAGCTATAAAGGTGGGCCAGTTGCCATATGCCTAAAATGTGGTCATGTGACAAGAGAATGTGCAGTTGTCACAACTCCAGAATCGAGTCATAAGCCGCTTTTAGAGGGTCCATTATAACTTTGAACTGTCACTAAGTGGCCATTATGCAAGGACTACCTGTAACACAGTACCTGTAACATGGTACATGCTGGGTAATAAGAGCTCAGTAGTGTTAAAAACCACATTAAATGATTTAATTTCATCGTTAGTATAAATGTTAAATACAAGTAATTTAAATTCAGTAATCTTTAAAATCTACCATAAGAAATATTGTATTCTGCTTATATTTTGTTCCATAAATTTCTCAAGCCTTTCTTTAGAATATTAAGATTAAGAATATTAAGAACAATATTAAGGTCTTAATATTCTAAAGGATATTAATATTTAGAATATTAATATTCTTTAGAATATTAAGACCTTAATATAGTTTTTGGGAACAAGAAGTTGTGAAAATCAAAACTTCTAGAAATGTTATTTATCCCATTAAAATTTTCTGGCTTGCTATCAACTTTATGGAATTTGCTATATTTTTGTGGCTTATTCGATACAGTTTTGATGCAATGAATTTAGCTACAGGTGTGATAAATATAGGTGTGATAAATTGTATCGTTTCTTTTTTTTCCTTAGATGACCATGTCTAACAAATATATAGGAGGATGGAATTTAATAATTCCTGAAAGTATACTATATTCATAACGTTGAAAGATCAGTAGATGTAAGATTGCAGTGCAGTTTAGGAAGGTATCTCCTTAGGTATGGCTTTTTTGCAAATAGCTGATGAATTAGACATCTAACATCTATTTCCTATCTCAAGTTTCTTTCCTTACTTTCACACAAAACTAAGAAAAAATAAGAGATGAATATATTATTAAATATTATTAGTAAATGGGTTTGTACTAATTATCTATCTATCTATCTATCTATCTATCTATCTATCTATCTATATATATATATATATATATATATAATTTTTATTCAATATACAAAAANTATCTATCTATCTATCTATCTATCTATCTATCTATCTATATATATATATATATATATATATAAAATTTTTATTCAATATACAAAAAAGAAAGACATTTAAATAAATGCACCATGAACATGGTGCATACATCCTGACACACCTAATTGTCTTACATCAGTAAATAATTCCTTTTTTCAACCAGTGGTAAAACTTCTCCCAAATTTTATAGGAATCAGATTTGGTCTTATTTTTTAATTCTTGAGTTAATTTATCCATTCCAGTGCACATCCAAATTTTCCTAATTATTTCCATCTCATCTGGCATTTCATTACCTTGCCATCTTTGGGCATAAGCTAATCTTGCAGTTGTGGTGACATGGATTATTAAGTATATTACATTCTTATTGTATTTTCCCACATTAATTCCCAATAGAAAAATTTTGGGTCTGAATTCTGTTTTAATTGTGCACATCTCTTCTATCCATTTCTGAATTTTCTGCCAATATGTTTGAGCTTTCTTACAATTCTACCATAAGTGATATGGTCCAATTTCTTTATTGCATTTCCAACACTTGGGGGATAGTTTCGGATACATTTTTGCCAATTTTGATGGTGGGATGTGCCACTGATAAAACATTTTATATAAGTTTTCTTTATACGGTGCCGCCAAGGTTATTTTTTTATTTCTATCCCATAAGATTTGCCAATCATCCAAATTTATGCTATGTCCAAAATCTTTCATCCAGGCCAGCATTGTTTCTTTTACCTTCTATTATCTTTTTAAGTAATACAAAAACAACTTACCTTCTTTTAGGAAGTCGTGGGCTTTTGTCATCTTTTCTCCGCCTTCCTCTCCTGAAACATCAAGACAAGGTGAAACATGAAAATGAAGGCATACCTGAAATATGTAACTGATTTTTTTTTAAAGTTTTATTTGGGTTTTCACACACACAAAAAAACATAATACAAGTAAAACATCTTTTTTGAAAATAGCATGGTCCCGAGTTACCCTTCTTTATCCAGACACAAACTCAATTTCATGCTCATTTTTGTGTTCTATTCCATATCTTATACTATTTTACATTTTCTATATAGTTTTTCCCCTTTTAATTTTCTCAAGTTTATTTTGATTATTTCATCTCAATTCAAATCATTATATTTATACTTTTGTCTGTCCTGTTTCAATTTCATATTATCTTTCTCATTAAACAAATTTTCTCTTTAGTTATGAATTGGAGTATGACACCCTTATATCTTTTAATTTTATCCATTCAACTCTTATTTAAACTTCAATGTATACCTTAAGGTAAACATTTCAATATAATACAAATACATAACTTCAATCAAATTCTACTTGGTACATTTCTTAAAATACCACACTATA
>BHFT01073576.1:0-18255 GCA_004320025.1 Laticauda laticaudata | reverse complement strand
ATGGCAAGCTTTTTTGTCCGTTTTACATCCTCTTTGCATCCGTTGGTGCAGTGTGACAGGGGCTTTACTTTCTATAAATTTTTGACTTCACAGTATAGCCTACAGCTGGCTCCCATCAAAGGACTAACTAAGGTTAAACATTAATAAAATGAGCTGGGTGCGTCCACTTGCTTAAATAGTAAATATATACTATAAGATGCTTACAATATTTACATGGACTTTAAAAATCTTATTTCATTGTTTATTAGAATTATGCCGGTCTTTCTAATCCATTTTCCTTTACAGATTTTTTTTTTTTACAATTGAGTACAGGTTATATGCTGCATTAAAGAAAAAAATTATAAAGTGATTTATCCCAGCATTTTAACAGGGGTCGGTAAACTGTCTACATCCATGATGGCGAACCTATGGCATGTGTGTTGCCCGTTGCTCTCTCGGTTTCTGATGCTCCCCTGCACGCAAGTGTGCTCCCATTTTGGCACTCGATGCTGAAAAGGTTTGCCAATACTGGTCTATATTTCTGTATAATTCTAGAGGAAATTTTGGCAACTTAATTTTTTGGCAGCATTTATAGTTGTTCCTTGATTTCTCTGCTTCCCTTAAATTACTAATATTCAATAAGGTTTATGTCACTTGTACCCTAAATGAAATTGTTCCTTCTCTCTTGTTTCTCCCTGTTTCCTTATTATGAATAAAAAGTTGGTTTTATGATTTATGGCTAAATTTAACTGTGAAATCCATCATCATCAGTTATTATATAACAAACCAATGATTACACGTGTATAATACTTTCTTTACTCAATAACACTTGAGCACAATTTATTGCAGCACTTTATATTAGAATTCATATTCCAGAAATGTTCAATGGGCTTTGATACAAGTACAATACTTTATCAATGGGCTTTGATGTAAGTACAATACTTGGATATAAGTACAATACTTTACATTAGCTACATTTTATACATTACTCTTAAGACTGCTTTAATAATGGCATACTGTACTTTGATTGTTAAAAAAGCACTTACTAAGGACAATTTTATATACAAATTACAGCTGGTAGCATTTTTTAAAAATGTCAATGAATTTAGTTTTTCTTGCCAAACTTGTATAAAATCAAAACAATAAGATCTGCTTTCTTTTAGAGACATTAAGTCAGTGTAGCAAATAGTAACAATACACAATTGTACAAGGAACACCTGCAGGAGGAAAGAAAGTTTATTATTGATATCTGGTCAAGAATATTTTTATCATTGACAGACTTTGCATTCAACTGTACAGCCTTAAGGCCTGAAAAACTGTCATTAACAAAATCCCTCCAACTGGTTGAAACAAACTGGGAACAATTTGTTATATTATAAAAAATAAATAAAAGCAAGCCAAAGAAGGCCCATCTTTACATAAGCACCATACTTCTTCCATTCTTAAAATGTAGGCAGTCAATCCATATTTGTCAATGACTTTCTTATTAAATTACCAAAAACAGTAGTATGGAAATTATGAACTACAATGGAACCATATTGCTCAAGTGAAACAACCTGGACATGCTGAAGTGTCTGAATTTGTTTCGAACAAATATGAATACTTGATGAAGTTAGCAAAGTGCAAGGATAAACAAGTGAATGGGATCTGGTTGTATATAATTAACGATGCAAGTCTTATTACTATCTCTATCTCTATCAACCTACCTACCTACTTATATACCTTGTAGAAGAACCATGTTAATCTATGGTAATAAAAAAGATCAAGAGACTAATTCTAGTATCTTTTTAACTGAGAAATTTTATTAAAAGTGAATTGCAGTTCACAAAATCTTAATAAAATCTGATAGTCAAAAAGACACACATGCACACACACCCCCACACCCTTTTAGAAGTTTACTGAAATTACTGAATTATTTAGAAGTTTACTGAAATTGCTAAAAGAAGTTTACTGTGTTCTTATCACAGGGCCAACATCTATTGTATAATGCAATTCTTTTTTGGAAAGATAAAAGTGTGGATTTAAATTTCTCCCACAGTAGAGAGGGTGAACTTTCCATTTTATTTCTGTCTTATTACATTTTCAATAGCAAGTCCTTCTTACCTATCTTAGAATTATTGTACTGATACTGATATTCACTTATTATGAGACTTAACAAAATATTTTCCCTTGGCAATTTCACATGCTACCAATTCTCTCAGGAACATGCCTACCTGGTTGACTAATCTTTATGAGCCTTTTAATTGTGGAACAGCCAGGTTAATATTCCCTTCTGACAAACTGCCCCATAGGTAATTATGTTCTTAAATATGTTTCAACTACACTTTCAAAACACTACATTGTCTACATCAGAGGTCCCCAAACTTGGCAACTTTAAGACTTGTGGACTTCAACTCCCAGAATTCCTCAGCCAGCTGGCTGGAGAATTCTGGGAGTTGAAGTCCGCAAGTCTTAAAGTTGCCAATTTGGGGACCCCGGTCTACATATTGGTTCTAGAATCTCTATATTGCTTAAAAAAACCTATCTGCATATGATTAGATGCCTCCAAGAATTTTTCATAACAAAAGGCATTCCTTTTGTAGTCTAATCATCTATCCAAAATTTTGGGAATCAAGCCCAAACAAGAGATGCACAGTAAATCTCAGTTCGTCTTTGAACAGTAAAGAAATAGTCAAACATTTCCTGAGAGAGAAAATAAAGAGGCAGCTCTTGTTTCTGGCTGTGATCTTTAGAGATAGGTTGGTCCACAAATCTAACTAATACATTTGTGTGCTTCTATCAAGATAATTTAATTAGATTCAGCATTTAGGCAAAGCTTAGTACAATACAAAACATCTGCTTTCTGCTCTGACAGTGAATTATAGACACTGAAAAGTTCCCTCAGAATAACCAAAATGTCCAAATTACGCAATCCATAACTATTACCCAGAAAAAAGGCAATGACATGGCATAACATCATAATGTTACCAAATAAATTGTCAAGATAGTTTTATTTGCTTTAAATTTGGCAGAAGGTGACAAAAATTGCATGCTAGGTTATTCATGCAGGTAATTTATCTCACAAATATAACTATATATAAATAGAACAAGAACATAGTAATATGAGTAGATTGGAGTTGGGAAACATTTGCAAGTAATGAGAATTTTGTAAAGTGAGCATTTGTGTATCCTTAATAGTTGCCAAACTCCAATGAAAACATGTATATCAAAATATAATGGAGTGTATATGTAAAGAAAGAAGAAAACAAATATATATTTAGAGGGTTAAAGCCTATCATGATTGCGATGGGGAGTGAATATTTGTCTCTCAGAGGCCAATAAAAGTTAATTGGAAAACTAGCATAAGTGACTGTGCAATTACATATATAAAAGAATTATACTGAAGAGCAAAGATGGAAAATCCAATTTAATGATGGAAAATTAGCTCTGCAGTCACAAGAAAAAGCAAATGATAAATGCTGAAACATGATATGCCAAAAAATGAGTGGAGAAGCAAGGGGGGGGGGGATTATAANAGAAGCAAGGGGGGGGGGAATTATAACAGTAGCAGTTTTAATGCAGAACAGAGAAAGAAGGGGAAGTCTTTCCCGTTCCCAATATAGGCATATGAAAACCCCAAACAGAGGATTCTACACCTTCTGTGAAACAAAGGATGTTTTCTCTTGTGTGTCACGCTTACTCTGAGGGCTACCGTGGAAGAAACTCCCAGCTTGTCCAGAAGATAGATAGATAGATAGATAGATAGATAGATAGATAGATAGATAGATAGATAGATAGATAGATAGCGACAGCCGATGATATTTTATGATAGTATATGTTTTTTAGCTTTCGCAGGTAATTCTTAATGTGTGCTGTTTTAAAGCTCCTCGGGTATTATCCCACGTCTTGTTGTGTTGTCAAAGTTGTCGAACGTTTCAGCAGAATCCCATATGGCCATCAATCAGGCCTCTGTAATTGGATGTGTGTCTCACAGCTTTTGGTTTCAAATTCAAGGCTGGCCTATTCTGATTGGCTGGGAGTCAAGGTCTGCTGTCTCACTGGACTTGGATGTTTGATTGCTGGTGTTTCTGGTTTCTTCTGTCTGTTTTGTGGCTTTGATTGGCTGAAACACTCTGTTCTGTGTTGAGGCTTTCAGTGCAGCTTGTGTTCTGTGTGAAAAGACGGCTGCTATCCATTGAGGAGCCAGTTTCACTGGGTGCCTGGTGGGGGGGTGTTTGAGTTGGGAGGCTCAGAGGGAGTCTGTTTGTGCTCAAGTGTTTGCAGATTTGTTTGGTGTGGAATCTTTCTATTTGAGAGTGCAGGCTTTCAAATGATCTCACAGTCTGATGGAATCATCTCTTCTATTCTGCGTTCAGGTCTTTTTTCATTTCTATGGCTTCTCTGATGATTCTGTGGTGGGGTTTTCTATAGTGGCTAGGGTTTTTGGTGCTTTGAAGTTGGATGTTGTGACCTGTGGGTTTTCACTGTGTTGGATCTAGTGCGGAGGAGGTAATTTTCCAGCTTTTTTACTCTGCATTTTTGTGTTCATACTATGGCGGGCACTTTTTCTTCTTTGGTCTGTCCAATGTATGTGGCGGGCATTGATGTACAGGGAACTTCGTATATGCCCTTGGTTTTTCAGCGATCAATTTTGTTTTGGGGTATTGTAAGGATGGCTGCTAGTTTTTTGTCTGGTTTTTTTGGAAGGCCCCAAAGTCTTGATGTGTGCCTGTTGTAGTATCTTATTATTTTATCTTAGTACGCTCTTATGTAGGGCAAGACAGCTTTCCTAGGTCTGTTTGATCTTTAGGTCTCTGTTATGTCTTGGGTGTTTTTGTGGATCAAGTTGGTGATTCTTGTTTTTTGTGGAAGCCATTGGCCTGTCAATACTTCAGTCAAGGTGCATAAGTTCAGTCTTATATAATGTTGTCTTGTCTGGCCAGCGTTTGGTTTGGTAATTAAGTTGTTTTTAGCCACTGGAATTTATCTGTGCTGGTGGTGGTGGATTGAGGCGTTGAGGTAGAGGTTGGGTGTGTGTTTTCCTTCTGGTATAGTGGTCGTGTCCAGTGGCCATCTGTTCTTTGTAGATTAGTACATCGAGGATGGTAGTTGTTTGTTTATTTTACGTTTCCACGGTGGAACTTGATTTGGGGTGTGTGTTGTTTAAGCGTTGTGTTAGGAAATGTTTTAGGTTTTCTTTTCATGGGACAATGCCAATTGTCATCGATGTATCCTTAGCCATAGTTTGGGTTTGTAGGTGGCATTAGCCAGGGCTCTGAGATTTGAATTCTTGCCTGAACAAGGTTTGCAATGACGGGTGACAGTGGTGATCATAGGGGCTCTTGCAATTTGCTTGTATCTTTGGTTCTTTGTTATGGAAATATCTGTTTTGGTTAGGAGTGTCTGTTAGTTTCATGAGGTCTTTAGGCTTGGTTGGTATTTAATTTTGATGATTTCAAGAGTTTCTTTTATCGGGCCTTTTGAAGTGAACAGTGAAACCGGACGTCAAATTACTATACAAGCAGATCTTCTTTGTTTCTATTTTTCGTGGTAGATGTTGATCATTTCTAAAGTGGTATACGTTTGTACTATGAAGTTGCGGTTTCAGCATGGGGCTTGTAGTTGTTTTGGCTCAAAAGTTTTTAGCTAGGTTTTGTAATGGTGGGCTCCTCACTAGTAGCAACACAATGAAACACATGTCACAACAATCAAATTGCATGGACTAAAAACCCTAGCCCTATAGAACACCCCAGCCACAGAATCATCTAGAGAGGCATAGAGATTGAAAAAGACACCTGAAAACATGATATTCATGATTCCAGCAGACTGTCAAATCATTTGGAAAGCGCTGAAACTCATCAAATAGAAATAGAAAGAATAAGTGCACGCATTGGAGAACAACAAGAACTCAATAAAAAAGAAGAACTGACTTCTTTCCCTGGTCCAACCCTCAAGCCACAGGACATGAATTGACTTTAAAATACGAGAAGCTATCACAAAACGCGAACCCTTCAATACAGAATAATGAGGCGAAGCATAGAGATAGAACGCCCAGCACAGCATGAATAAACGAGGATGATACCTCCGCCTACAACATTTGGAAACTGCCTCATTAATAAACGAGTACCTAACAGGAAGAATGCAGCAGACACCATCACGAGTGCCGGCACAGATGCTACCACCACACATTCCACATGGAAAAGACTCACACCACACAGAAGATGAGAACACGACACGGACGAAGCCGTAAGCGCAGGTGAACACTATGCTTCAAACCCCTCTGACCGCATACACGAAGCGAACCTGACACACAACTATGAAGATGTGGCACGACCACCGAATGAGAAGCCAAACAACAGGATACAGGTCACCAGCTAAATCCCAGCAACTAGCTACCTGAGACCAAGCAAGCCCACCTGAACAGAAACAACACTCAGCAATCAGAAACAGTCAACCTCCTAACGATCAGCAAACACAGCCAGAACCCACAATGCAACATACCCCACCCAATCAGAACACTACAGCCAAACCCCCGCACCCAATAAGTCACACCTTCATTAGCAGTTTAAAGGAAGAGCGCTGCAAGCTCAATTACTCTGAGAAGCACAGAGCAACGAAACAAGCCTGAAGATGATGAATGAGACTTCATCGAAATGTTGCACAGTACTTCCAATTATTAGCACGGTAGAAACGCGCGAATACCCAAAGTATCACATACTAATACTCAGCGAAAAACCTAGAAACATTATTGCACTCTGGGGGGGAAACCCACATTCTGAGCAGGACTTATGAAAAACTTGACAGTCCAACGAGGCTTCATTTTATGTGAATCACTTCCTAACGCAACTGCCAAGATCAAATTTAATCCCATAAGCCTTTCCAATTGAAATTCACACCACAACAGAGCCACAAATGCCTCTTAAAAGAACAGAATTGGGCCTTATTAGAAATGACATTCACACAAAAAGATTCTCAAGACCAGAATCACAAAGAATCCTCACATTTCACCTCAAAGCTAAGCACAATTCATTCTTACTTTGGGACAAATTGCCAATACATTTTCGCTATCTTTCCTGGAGGCTGACACATTAAGACCTTAAACAGCACCATCCACCCCAAAAAGCTAGAACTACACACACCCAGAACAACTCCTCACAAGACACCTGACACAGCCAACTGAAAACAAAACAAGTCAGGACTAACTATCTCAGACCAAGATTCTCACCCAGAGCCGAAACCATGTCCTTTTGAAGGAATCAACTTTGCTGTCGTTCCCAGAATAACCATACCACCACTGCACCCATATGTTGGGTTATATTTGGCATAAGTCCGATGATTGGAATAGGTTTTGAAGGACAGTTGAAGACAAGTTACAAGATAATGACAGGATGATATGTTCTCCCAAGCCTTATACCTGGAGAGTAGCAGAGGTATCCGTCGATGGAGCATGACATTCAATCCTGTTCTTTTCATGTATTCATTTAGTGCTGCACACGTAACCCAGAACCATCATATGGAGTGAAACCCACGCTGAAAACAAAACCAACCCTGATGCTGCTAACAGAATCAGACCTTGAAAATAAACATCTTGCACTAGCAAACTCCGAACTTATCCAAAGAAGAAAACTACCACTTAACCTGAAGCAGGCACCAGCATAATTCCTAAAGCCAGAGACAAGGCAACAGACAGTGGTTATGAATACATCTGACTACAAACAAGTTTAACAACCTACTCCAGACCACCATCACACCCTACAACCGACCCCCCCACCTATCTAGACCACCAGATCCAAATAAAAGCTCTCCCATCAGCGACAGAATCCAGCAAGAATCAATTATGTAGTAACTATGTTGGCATTCATAGTTTGCAACTTTGTATCATTGGCCACTATATATTGTTAGCTGCATTGATAAAATTGGTATCACTCCTGATAATCATTGAGCTTCTGTCTCCTCAGTGCACCTTTTGCAGGACACGTACAGGAACAAGGAGTTAAACATCTGTAGAAATAGCTTATTAAATCTGTAATTAGTTTGTTTAAGCATGCAGCTCTGTAAAGAGGAATATCCATGAATTGAATTGTAATCTTGTGATCCTGTTGCCCTGGAATTTGCTTATCTGAGTAAATTTAAAATATGGTGTATATTTGTCTGACTGCTTGACCTAGGATCTGAATAAACAATACCTCTTTTGATTGGAGCATAATAAAAGAGGTGTAAATCCAGAATTACTGTGCACACTCATCCTGAGGAATTGTCTCGCTTCGTTTTTTCTGCCTTTCGCTCCCTATCGAGGTTGCCATTAATGCGGATAGCAGATACCGCAATCTACCCAGAGAGAAATACCACATGCCCTGAAGCTTTATGGTCTCCCCAAGATACACAAGAAGGCCCCACTACGAATATAGTCAGCTCTAGGTCACCTCTACAAAACTTAGCAAATTTTCTCGCCAAACAACTACAGCCCTGTGCAGAATCATCAACTCACATGTGAAACTCATTCCAATTCATCGAGATCATCAGAAACAAAACTTACAACCCACAACCTAACTCGTGAGCTTGTGTCATATTCCGCTCTTTCACCCAAGTGCTATAAAAGAAGTTTGGACAGCCATGGCAAAACAAATCACCCCCCGAAGTACATCCGTAGATCTTACAACTCACTTGCCTATCCAATATATTACCTAACATGGAAAAATAACACAAATGAAGGAGCACCATGGATCACCCTCTCACCTGGTCATGCAAACTTGCTACTTTGGGAAACTTTGACACACAGCTCTATAAAAATATGATCACAAACCAAACTCTGTGGCTCAGATACGTAGTGAACTTCATCATCTGGCAATGGGAAAGAAAAACTGAAGCACTCTTCCTCACACACTCAACAGCCGAACACCGCAAAATACATTCCAATGGAAAGAAGCACAATCACTTCTTCTAGTGTCTTAGTATACACCAAATCCAATGGTCCTAGGAACAACACCCCTCTACGGCAGCAAAAAACACATACAAACCGCTATCTACATGAAATCTCACATCCACCCCAAGAGGATCAATTTTCGTAGCCGAGACGGTATCTCAGAAAAATTGCATTGCGACGAACAAACTTAAAACCGAACTAACATTCACTAATGTACTTACAGCAATGGTCCAATAAAAAAAAGATTCGCCATTAATCCAAAAGAAACCCAACAAAGCCATAGAAAGACGAGAAAGAGAATGGCAAACGCTCCTCCCAATATAAAAGGCACTAAGACAAATCAGCAATGATCCTCAAAATCACATTAAAACAGCATTTTCTGCAGAAAGAAAAATATCACCATCCTAAGAAACCCTAAAGCAAATCGAGTTAGAAAACGAAGGAGTATAGAAATCCTATGCAACTGCGTGTCACCACATACATTGGACAAACTACAGAAGAAGTGCACGATTGGAAGAACACAAGAAACTCAATCAAAAAAGAAGAACTGATCTTCCTGGTCACACCTCAAAGCCAAGGAATGAATTGACTTTAAAATACCAGATATATCCCAAAACCGAACACTTCAATACAAAAATTCAGAGAAGCCCTAGAGATAGAAAACGCCACACAGCATGAATAAACGAGATGATTACTCGCCTACCAACCCTTTGGAAACTGCCTATTAATAAACGAGTATAACAGGAAAATGACACAGACCCACACCCACAAATGCCACAAGATTACCACACACTTAATAGAAAAAACTTCAAGACCAAGAAGAATGAGACAACGACACGGACAGAAGCCATACCGAGCTGCTCCACTACCGCGTTCAAACCCTCTCCATACAAGAAGCGAACTGACACCCCATGGAGATGTGGCCGACCACGGAATGAGAAGCCAAACAGGTACAGTCACCAGCTCAAATCGCAGCAATAAGACTAACATCTGAGACGACAAGCCCCCACCTGACAGAAAACACCCCAGCCAATCAGAACACAGCAACCCCTACCAATAGACACGCGCAAACCCCCAACCAATGAACCACCCCAGCCAATCAGACACAGCCGCCCACCAATCCAGTCACACCTTCATTAGCAGTTAAAAGGAAGAGCAGCATGCAGACTCAATTATCCTGAGAGCACAGAGCCAAAGAACAAGCTGAAGATGATGATGAGATTCATTGAAACGTTGCCATAGATACTTTCAAATTTACGTGGGAGAAAACCCACGGAATACCCAAGATTATATAATATACTAATGTATGTATGTAATTGTATGGTATGGTATGTTGTATGTATGTGTATATTATATTATGTGCTGTTCAGCTTCCTTCGGTATTAACCCCGTCATTGTAGTGCTTTTAACGTTGTAGCAAGTTTTCAGCAGAATTCATCTGCCATCATCAGGCTAATGTACTAGAGTTTGTATGTAGTCTATAGAGTTATATACTGTATAAAGTTTTATGTAGTTGTATTTGTTAGAGTTTGTATAAACTCTATACAGAAGCCTGATGATGGCAGATGAGTCTGCTTGCACATTGCTACAACTTTAAAGCACTGCAATGACGTGGGATAATCCGAAGGAAGCTGACAGCACACATGTACAGTCTCGGAAACTTAAAACAAAAACAAAAAAAACAAACTACTATATATATATATAGTAATTATATAATTATGTATATTATTAATATATATTCCAATTATTCATATTGCTACATTCTTGTTTTATTTAGTATATAGTTATATAATGTATATATGTTCTGTTCAGCTTCCTTCGGGTATTTATCCCACGTTTTTTTTTAATTTAAAGTTTTTGTTTTTTGCGCGGGGGCTTTTTTTTTGAAAAGTGTTGGGCAACGTTTCGGCAGAAACTCATCTTGCCATCATGGGCTTCTGTATTGAGTTTGTATGTGGGTTCAGGCTATCAGAGACGTTAGTTTTAAATTGTAGGCTAGCCTACTGTTGTGCCAGGATGGTTTTTTTTCTTCTCCTATTGGTTGGGAGTCTTGGTCTGTGTTTATTGGTCTTGAGTTTTGTTGATTGGTGTTTCTGGTTTCTTCTGTCTGTTTTTTGGCTTTGATTGGCTGGCAACACTGTGTTCCTGTATTGGAGGCTTTTAGTGCAGCTTGGCTTCGAGTAAAATAAACATTAAAAGGTAAATGACCATTTTCATTTACATAGTGGATTGCTATAATTGATATTTCCATTTGAATAAATTGAATTCCATTTTTTATGATAAATTCTAAGAAATTTCCTTCAAGCATGAATAAATATCAGCTATTACTTTAGGAACTGCCTCATAACATGGTAAGATGGAAACAGCTGCTAGTAATGAAGAATTATTTTGAAATACCACAGATATGTAAAAACATATTCACAGATTCCAGAAGCTAAAAGTGAAGCCACAAAATTAAATAACTAATAAAATGCCCACTGACAAGGCCAAGCTTTATTTATTTTCATAAGTCTTGAAAGTACTTGCTGACTCTTACATAACAAAGTTAAAGGGTCATGGGTTAAAAGTTAAGGGGTCATGGGTCTGGGGATAAAACTTAAAATTTGCAGGGCAAAATAAGTCATCAAAAATTAAATGAAAAGATATGATGATATAATTATCTCATTTATTTCATCACTTAAAATGTCATTTCAAACTTATCCACCATAATGAGTCTGGTTCCATGATGGCGAATCTATGACACATGTGTCAGTGGTGGCACGCAGAGACCTCTTTGTGGGCACGCCTGCCGTCACCAGCTGCTCTTCTGGGTTCCGACGCACACTTGCATGCCGGCCACCTGGTCCAGCATACATGCGCACCGGCCAGCTGCTCTCTTCCAGGTTCCGGTGCTCCGGCATGCGCGCATGCACACACACATGTTCCAGTTTCAGCACTGAGTGCCAAAAAGCTTAACCATCACTGGTCTAGATCAATTTTTCATAAGCTTACATCGTTCAACAACTGTGTCACTAAATTCCAGAGACTGTCCCTCTCTTGCCATTTATGTTTTAGTTTATGTGTATAGTCTATATTTTATTACAGTGTATTTATACTTTATTTATATTTTACTCAAAAAAGCACATACGAAAATCTGTCCAAATTTTATCCTGGAATGGGACAACTTGCTGCAGCCAACTCACTATCACCAACTCACTGTGGGACAATTCATCAAGGGACAATTGAACAGTTCAATTTAATTATTTAACACAAATTTTAAAATATTTTAATTTTTGTCATTCACATTTCATTTTGTCCCTCCTTTTGTATCCTTTCTTTAATTATTCTATTCCACCATTTGTTTGATATTAGTATAATTCTTGTCCTGTAGCAAGTTGTCCTGCAGGAAGTGGGCTATGGCTAATTGCCCCACAGAGGTAAGTCTGTGGGGCCGCAAGTCATTTTATCTTCTAATTCCACCTTTCAGGCTAAAGATAAAAACAAATACATAGACCATAGTGATTCAGGGCTGAGTTCCCCACTAGACCAGATGATAACTATGGTTTTCTCAACAAGTTATAGAATAGTTAAAGTTTCAGGTAAAGTCAAACTGTAACAAGTCAATTAAACTAATTATATTATGGCTTAGCACTGTGAAAAAATCAGTTCACTATCTCCTTAGTTCAATGAGAATCTTACTTTTTATAATACAATATATTAACCTGTTTTCAGGCTAAGACCAAGAATGACATTGAACAATCCAACCAGAATTTAGTTCTTTCTTTGCTTACATACAATATACAGAATCTTGCCAGATTAACTTTTACTATTCACATCCTGGGAGATTTTAGGGAGTAGCTATCCTTACTCTTTTCCTCCAATTCAGCTCTGGGCTATGTTGCCTCTTGTCTGTCCCCTCTCCTTGGAATAAGTTCCCTCCATTCTGAGAAACTGCCACTTCACTATAGTCATCACATCAGCGCACCCCCCCCCNCCCCCCCCCCCCCTAGATTTTGTCTCTCACACCATAGCAGCTCACTGGCATGCATTACATAGCTTACTGGCTATCTTCAGTTCTATTCTATAACTGCTTTAAAATTTGATAAAGGCAATATATAGATAATTAGATAAATATCATTTCATTCATCCAGCTTGATAATGCTCTTCTTAAAAACAGTAACAGCCTCAAAAATATAAGCAGAAACTATGTTTCATTTTCAACAGGAAACATCACATTACAGAATGAACCAAGTCATAAGATCTCCAAATCAACCACAAATGTTTCCAGAATAATGTGTTTATAAAAAGCATTTCCCCTGATCCTTAACTGAAAGGCTTCTTAATAATTTACATACAAGTAAAATGATATAATACTTTCCTATATGTTTACAAAGTTAAAGGCCCTAGTCCAAAATGGAAGAGAAAATCAAAGAGAAGGAGGTGGGGGAAGAAAATTAATTAATTAAATAACTGTACCAAACAACATGAACAAGTGTAGGACTGGAGGAATCCCAAAAGAGTTAAGACTAGTAGAACAGCATTACTTTTCAAATCCCTCTACTGTATCCTGTAAGAAAAGATATATTGCCTGGTAGTTTTATTCTTTTAAAAAATACAATGAGCTAATCACCTCTGGTCATCAAATATATAATTAGTAATATTAGCACAATAGATCTGTGAGCAAAATTTTAACTTAAGAAGAACATTTTACACCAGTATTAATGGAATGATCACAGTATATTTAAAATGGTCAAGATAAGATTTTTTTTCAGAGTGAAAATTTATAACAAATCTTGAATATAAACAAAGCTAATTTTTATTTTACTCTGCCTGCCTGCATGTACAGTAACAAAATATAATTTTTATTTTCTAAAAAGTAATCTAAAAAATTGATATTTTGAGTCAAGCATTACTAATAGTAACAGTTTATGAAATCTAGGTCAATTCTTTTACCTTTCACGGCAGGGGTAAAATAATTGATGTTTAACAGTTTGAGCTAATGCACAAGATTAAAAAGAAAAAAGAAAACTGATGATAAAATGACAACTTCTATCATATACGAGGGCAAGGAGGGGAGGAATTGAGAAACTCTTATCCTAATTTTCCATTATGGGAAACCAATGTTGCAGTACTAGCAGTATACTTCACACAAGTACAACACACAGACATACCAGAAGCCTGCTGTGCAGCCTGGATACTTTGTGTCTTTAATTTCATTAATTAATGGGCCTTACCACACAAGTGCTGTAGGCAATACATTAGGAGGAAGCAATCAGATAAAATAGCCAGACTAATCAGTAATAATAGATCAGTAAAACAAAGGAATCTTTTCAGAAGTAAAGTAACAGCAAAGATGAATCTTCAATTCTTCTACCCTCATTGTTTAATCACTCGAGACAGGTGCTTTGCACTGCCTAAAGGTAGGAACAATCCTGGACAGATGTTTGACTTTTTTATTTATCCGGGCCAAACTCTAGCCTGCTTATCAAAGAAAATCTTTGTTTGGGAAATAGTGTTCAGCAGTGATTTCTTGCTAATTCCGACAAAAAAATGAATGAAGGCTGGCTGACAAGAGCGGTAGCTACAGACCATCCACATAAAAGAGTACATATATAAGATCATTCTCATCCATGTTCTTAACAGAAAAATTTGGTTATACTTGTAAACTTTGACTTTCCCACACCTGAGATATGCTTTTGAAAGCAAATAATCACAAAAAGCATTCCCAAATAGCATTTTGGTAGCTTTAATAACATTTGAAGTAATCTAGGATGGGATAATATTTATCATATTAAATTATTTTTCTATTTTCAGTCAGTTGCCAAGGTTTCTTAATTGGAATGAAAGGAAGGGACGCAGTAATATTAAGACTGACAGCCCAAAACTAAAGTTGTGATTAAAATCTCCAAATCAATTGTGCAAGCCTAACATTTTTTTTAAAAAAGTGTTCCTCTTTTCACATTTATGGCAGCAGTTCGAACATAAGTAACTGTGATTTATGGCTCCTGGTTACTCAATGGCATTTTCTTGCCTCACATCTATTTAGGTTGTGATCCGGAAGAGTTAAAATACTAAGCATGCCTGTTTCCTTTGTTTTTTTCACATGATTACTCTTTGAAAAGCTGACTGAAAGGGAACGAACAGAATAGACTATTAAATATCTAAGCAGATTGCAGCCCTAAAGGAAATAAGCCCATAACATAAAATTAACATGAAACACTGTTTCAGGTTCATTGACTTTCTTCACTCACAATCAACACATCCAGTAGAGAAACATAGGGCATATGGATCTGAAAGGAGAAGATGTGACAATGAGAAAACTACATGGAGGAAGGGCTTCCTTACATTTTTTAATTTAATGCAAATGATTTTAGTAATCAAATACTAATAGCACTAGCAGATGCCAAATTTACCTGAAAGAAAATTAGATTTACCCTAAACAATTTATCATTAAAATAGATGGATCATATTTGATTCACTGATTTGTTTAATTAACACAGACCTAGGAGGAATTTCTACAAAGCCATTTATCTAATTTGTGCCTTCAGTAAGATTTACGCCAACAATTTCCTGGATGACAGCCCCACATTCAGTTATTGCACACTACTGTATACTACAATACCAATAATAAAAGGAAATAGGCATTGCACATTTTTGTTACTCATTTTTCTGAGTTCTCTTTTTTTCCAAAATTATGATTAATTCAAGTAGGTAAAAGACAGCAAATAAAATTGGTTTAGATTCCTACCAATTCTTGCTCTCAGACAGGTAGTAGTTTATACTTATACCTTTAGTTTTATGAAATGTATTAAAATAGAAGAAAACCTTAAACATTCATTTTCAGTAAGACTTAGCAGCACATGAAATAACCTTCCTGCATAGCACATTATACATTTAAGTTCCTAATAAGCAGTCCTGAGCTTTATATATTTGCAATGTTTCTTCTTAAGTTTCCAAGGTGGCTGAAATGTACAAAACAATTATTTCAAAAGAAACCCTATGTTTGAACACTTATAATTCAAAAATAACAAAGCAACTTGGTACCAATAACTATAAAATAAAAATGACAAAGTTCAAACTATTTTAACATGATTTTTTAAAAAAAGAAAATATACAAATTAAATAAGTAAATAAACTATCATATCCTCCCCCCAAAGAGTAAATTAGGAGATCTTTGAATTAAGGAATGAGTCTTGCCTGCCATTTTACCAAGAGAAAAAATAATTATTTAAATATAATATTTTGTCTCACTAAAAAAATCTGATGAGCAAATACTGATTGATGTTGTTCTTATTGCTTTTAAGAAATTTTATGATCTGGTAAATGATGGTTTTCCATGTTCTAAGAAAGAGAGAGATTTTGGTTTTGTTTTCATTGATGCCAATATTCAAATTCGCTTATCTTAATTATCTGCACTCTTTGTTGAAAATATATATATATATTAATTTGTTTATTTTAATTTATATGCCACCCATCTTACTGTTGAGCAACTATATGTTAGATACTTCAATTGGAAACCCAACCAAGAAATATGCTAAAGGTATTAAGTTAAAATAAAGCACATTTGCTTGGTTTGGGCTTAATATAATGTGCAGAAAAAAATCCATATTGAGATTGTAAATTTCATTCGGCCTTTGCATCACCTGAGAATTCATTCCAGTTGTCTGATCTTACAACTTCTCTGTCTGATCCCAGTTGACCTCTTGATATCTTCCTAGTTTATTTGAAACTAGAGGGGGAAAAAATGCTTTTTTAAAAATCTCTACAGCTCTACAACATTTTTTGAGGTATATGAGAAGAATTCTTACTGCTGGGTCACAATATCAATATTTTGTTCCTGATTTTTTAATAAGAAGTTTAGAAAACATCTCCCTATATTGATTTTAAGAGTTAATATTTTGTAATTTTGTTTTAGTTGTATAAGCTATCTTAAGCACTTTTATAAGCAGATAGGGAAAATATTAAATATGTCTGTAATGGAAAATTCTATGGCTCATTTAGAGGACTGAATAACTCCCTATTTATGTAGCATTAGGAGCACCACATAAATATCTTCATGGTAAATAGCATTTTAGTAATGAACCTCAGCTTGAGAAAGAAAATGACAAGTGCAATTCCTGGCTTCACATGATCTTTCTGTGCAATTCCTGGCTTCACACGATCCTCTGCAAGCAACAGTAGACAAGAAAATGATGGTATGGAGAAGAAAGACTACCACATTTTCTTGGAAGTTAGCCACAAAAAACAGCCACTCTCAAGAATAAATGCCTCTCAAGAAAGTGATTTACTATAAATCACTCTCAAGAAAGTGATCTACTTTCATTGGTTCCCTACACAAAAACATCCATCCATCTACTCCATCTATACTACTTCTCTATCCATCTATACAGAAGCTGTCTTCACACATAGTTGCACAGACATTTTGTAAATAGGTCACCTTCATAACTTAACATTATTCAAGTTTTGCATCTAGACCTTTGCCCTACCATTTTTTTCTATACTTGTCATGGCATTTGTATTTTTTTTCTTTTTTTCCATGGATGCTAACATTTATAGCATCTATTTCAGTTCAATTTCTTTGACACACCACTATAATTCCTCTATAAATCCTTAAAAGGTACCATAAGGCATTTCCACAATTCAATGTTAGATCATTTTTGTTTCATCTAAACTTTTTCTGCGAGAGTTTTTCTCTTTAAATTCTTTTTTCCCTCTTTCAAAATAACTTTTTATTTTTATTAAAGCTTGCAAGTCTGACTTATACAACCGACTTTGGGAATAATATGGTATCTAAAAGAGGAAATTAATGTCTCCACTTTATTGTATAAAGAAAAGTCAGACCCATTTCAAAAGTTGGCTGATATCTTCATAATGAGAACAGATGTGCAACGTAACAAATCAATAAACATTTCCAAAATGCTTACAATCAATTATGTAGCTAATGTCTGTTTGGATTTCTTTGCCTCTCTGAAACATAACTGGACTACAACTCCATTTTGATTAGATAGTGCATTAATAAAGCATCAGAGTCCTTAGGACAGGAAGCTACAGAATAAATCAGCCCCATATAATAGCACTTTATTTGGAAGAAATACTGAAAGAGCAGAGAGTTTCTACTTTAGAGCAGAAAATAAATTGAGATTTGTAATGTTGTAGCCCACATGTAAAATCTAATTTAATCCATAAAATCTCATCGGGTATCTTCTCAGTTTAGCTTTTTCACAAGCTTACTGAAAAGATTAAAAAAAAATGGTTAATCCAAGTATATTCCTTAGATCAGGGGTTACCAGAGCCTTCACAATGAACAAGCTAATTGTTAGCATCAAGACAATGAAAAACAACAAAGCAGCTGGTCTTGATGACATCTTGTGTGAACAAGTTAAACACCTAGGACC
>BHFT01073575.1:0-24060 GCA_004320025.1 Laticauda laticaudata | reverse complement strand
ACGTTTTACATCCTCTTTGCATCTGTAAGTGCAGTGGGACAGGGCCTTTAGTTTGCAGATGCTTTTTTTTTCTGTATCAAAATGGGATTGTCACAAAAGCCTATGTTCTTTTCTTAATTGAATGTGTTTGAAAAGTGGGAAGGTGCAATCTATTGTAATTAATGCTAATTAATTATTACATGGTCAAATGAATAAGCAAAGCACAGCCAGATTCTGAAAAGTTAATTAAATGAAAATTGGATAATCAATTGCGTGTTTGAATGCATGCTTGTGTGAGTGAATGGCTGCTTGGCATTGCTCTTCATTTCCCTTTTTCTTCTAAAAGAAGTTGAAGCTAACTTCTATAATAATAAAAGTATTTTTGGGGAAAAGATGCTGAAAATCGAACCATTCCCTCAACATTTCCTGACTGGGAGAAAAAGTAAAGAATCATGCATTGAGAAAGTAAAATTTAATTTTACAAGCCTTCAACTATCTGGCTTTACTTAGTACAATAAAGAAAATAGCCAAATTCTGCCATCTTTCTTTGGAACTGAGAGTTTTAAGAAGTGTCAAACCCTCCTCCTCATAGGTCGCATAATGAATCTATATTTCATCTTGGAACTTCTGGAGCAGGAACTAAAGGTAGAAGACAGGGCTATCAGTCCTTTGTGGAAGTCAAATCACTTTCTGGTCAGCTTGAGATCAACTATGGTCGCTGATCTCTACAAGGGTGATGGGCCAATAGATGTTTGGATAATTTCTCAGTCATATGGTGAGACTTCTGTGATCAGCCTAATTGCCCTCTGGAACTTGTAGGCAGCTAAAGCTTTGGATAGGATTTCTTTCTTGTAGTCTCTTTTCTGACTGCCAATTGGTCCCAAGATTTTCTTGGATTACTAAGGAGCTCCGGAAGATGAAGAAGCAACATTCTGATAGGACATTTCTAACCAATTATTCTTTTTAGAGAAGATTGTGAGAAAAGGAGTAAGATATCAGCAGCAAAGAATCCCAGATGAAGTGAATTATCTAGATCACTTTCATTCAGGATTCATACTAGACAGAGCAGAAATGGCAGTGGTCACTTTGTTGGTATCTGTGTTGTGGAAGTTGAACTCTTCTAGTCCTGTAGAATTTCCAGAAGCTTTTGACACTACTTACTGTGGTATTTTCCTTCACATCCAATGAAGACTAGAAGTTGGGTGTGTGTATCTGTGTGTGTGTGCTGTATTACAGGGAATAGTATTAATTCATAATATATGGGAATGGGAATGGGAAGTCCAGCCTTTGTTTTCTACTCTTTAAAATACCAGAGTTCAATGCCCTCCCCCATGCTATTCAACTTCTATATGAAAACTGCTATGGAAAATTATCCTCTGCTTTGAACTGAACACATATCACAAATTAAAACAAAAACAGGCAGAACTTCAATCATATCTTAGTGGTTCCTACCTTTGTTTTTTTTTTTAACCAAACCTCCTGGAACAGTTATTTGAAGATGATTGGTGTGCTTTTCACTGAAGTACATCCCATTATATTACAATTTATACAATTTAATTAACTATATAAGAAGAGAATGAGACATGAATGTAACATAAAAATGAATGTTTAACATTCATTTAGCTTTTTTTAAAAACTAGTCCTGTAAACTAATGAAAAGCAGCTACAAGAGAGAAACTTAAGTCTTGATTGTTGTCTATGGAGATTCTCGGTCATTCAGCTCATGGTTGTCCCAAAGGTGCTTTCTCCAAAAGGCAACTGGGCTTTCTTGTTTTTTTTTCCTTGGATGAGAAACAAAATGTTTTAAAAGAAAAAAACCAAGAAAGTCCAACTGCCTTTTGGAGAAAGCACATTAGGGACTCTTGATCATTGTTTTGCTTTGTTTTGATCTCATATAGCTTTGAATCTATGGGGCTGATCAAGTGATATCAAACAGATATATACAAATGTGCATAATGGCTCATAATTTAAATGGTGGCTGTGAACAATATCAATTTATACATTTGGATACTTTACCTTTTTGCATCATTTATATGCCTGCTTCCCGCATTGGGCCTGGCCTATCTTGAGTCAATAATTTGTACCAAGCTAGGCATACCATGCGTTCAACAACATCATTCTGATGCTGAATTTAAATATTTAGTTTAGCTATAATACAATCAGCAATTTGAAGCAATATCAGTGATGAAGTATGCTGGGAATTGTAGAGCCACCATAACTGCTTCTCAAGTTGTCTGGCAATTTGCCAGTTCAGGAGAATTAACAACTCTCCACAATTTCATATTTCATTTCTCATTTAGTACATCAAAATTCATTTTTTAAAGATTGCATCTACTTTATCATAAAGTTCTTTAAAAAGCACAACACTGCCAGGGCTAACTGGTATACTTATCAATGAAGGCTACTTTTTCTGAGGAATCATATCTGTCATTCAGATATTTTTGGGCACTTTTACAGAAAATTATGAAATCATTGCTTTGTTTCTTTGTGATATCTCACTTCTGAAATTTGCTTGTTGAGTTTGGTGTCCATTGAAAATGGTCCAAAGCTGCCCCTAATTTTACTTTTAAATTTCTTAGGGGTACCTGTCATGAGTTTATGTTTTGCAAGGATGACTTAGCTTCCAACATTTCAATGCAATTTGTAAAGGATTTGATCCCATGGCAAAGAAGAAAAAAAAAAGACTGACACATTATTTTCATTTATTTCATCTCTAAAACAGTCCCACAGTATCCTGAAGCATTTGTCCTCACCTGAACTTTGAAAACATCCTGTCATTTTAACAACTGGTCAATAGCCGGAAGCTGAGATAGCATCTTGTTGAACAATGTGGAAAGTGATTGCAGTGATCAAAAAAATCACAGAAATCCTTAAATTGATCTCTTTTGCTAACAGAACACTGAAATATTTACATATCTTGAGAAGAGTGCTGTATGCATCAAAACCAATTATTCCTACAGTGTATTGTGTTGTACTGTGTAGAACATGCAACAGACAATTTTCAGCAACTGTATGTTGGAAGATATATGTTGGATTTTTGATAAAATTAAGTGTGGAAAGCAGCAGTATCTAACTTTGTCCACACTGTATGCTGACAGTTCAGGGATCAGCTCAAGCTCACATAACAGATGCCTTTTTATGTATTTCATAGCCTCCCATTTATCACTTTATAAATTCCAAAACATATGCCTTCTCAAAAATATATTTTTAGTTTGTTTATAAGATTTATATCTTGCCTTTCTATCTCTTTAACAATTGGGGTGGCTTAAATAACAAAGATATAGAATACAAGCTTAAACACCATGTAAAATCCAAATAAAATCAAACTAAATAAACAGGAAAAAGCTTGATAGGAGAGATGTGTTTTTTACCAACTTCCTAAATATTGGGAGAGTAAATTTAACCTTATAGTAAATGCATTTCAAAGCTTAGAAGCCATAAGGAAGAAAACCACTTGTCACATACCAGATAGTTGAACCTCTATAAGTAGAATACTTTTAGAAGAGCCTTCCCTACCTATCTGAGAAACCAGGTAGATTCCTAGATATCAAGATTCCTAGTTATCAATACATGGGAAAATGATGTACAGTATATCTTCTTTGTTAGAGACAAAAGGAAAAATAATACTTACAATCTTTTGCTTTGATAAAAATCCCAACTCTTTTGGATAAATATAGTACTAGAGCATTTTCCCATAAAATTTTGACCTTCATTTTATCGGATGACAAATATTTTACTGAACATTTCTTTATCAACCTTTACACCAAGTCTATACTTCCATTGGAGAAGTCAGGGGTCAGCAAACTATAGCCCATGGGTCAAATCTGACCCACTGTCTTTATTTGCATAGTCTGAAATGAGTGGATCTTTGGGCAGAAGAACATCGTGCTCAAGGTTCAACCAAGCAAGGGGTTGAGGCCTGGGTGTCTTGCAAGGTAATAGTGACCTATTAACAACTTCCTTGCTGTGAGCTGCTACCATACATACAATGCTGCCATGTTCCTTAACCTGCCAGCCAGGCAACTGCATCCCCAGCGCACAAGGACTGGCCATTTACCGAAGTAGTTTGTGGCCCCCGGGTTCGTTGAAACTTCACAGCATAGTAAACTCTGCAAAGTTCAGTACTTATTGTACCATCTTAAGGTATCACAGTTTATTTTGGAAAGAAAATAAGGGTGATGTTCCTGCCCAGTTCAGTTTGTGCTTCTCAGGCAAACTGTTCTTTGAAAGAGCAGCTGCTGCTTCCTTGCTGTTAATACCCACAGGGAAGAAAATAACTTAATAATCTTCCTTTGTATTCTTCATTATGCATGTATTTTCTTTTGACTGTTTTGAATTAAACAAAGTACTGGTAGTCTTTGACTTGGAACAATTTGTTTAGTGACCATTCAAAATTACAACCATACTGGAAAAAGTGACCTATGACCATTTTCACACTTATGACTGCTGAAACATCCCCATTATCAAAATTTGGATGTTTGGCAACTGATTCATATTTATGACGGTTGTGGTATTCTGGGGTCATGTGATCACTTTTTGCAACCTTCTGACAACCAAGGTCAATGGGAAAGTCAGATTCACATAACAACCACACTGTTAACCACTGCAATGATTCACTTAGCAACTGTGGCAAGAAAAGTCATAAAATGGAACAAAACTCACTAAACAACTGTTTTGCTTAACAATAAAAATTTTGGGCTCAATTGTGGTTGTAAGTCAAGGACTATCCATATTTCATTTTTATTGCAATGAAAACATTATTGGAATCATTCCATATCCTGCAGCTAAATGAATTAATCCTTAGCCTATTCAGTGTTACTCTACCTTGGCAAGTTTGAGAGGTCTGTCTCAAACATGATTTTTCAAGAGGCAAGTGGAATTTCTTCTCTTTTTTTGAAGATGTTTCGCTTCACCTCAAGAAGCTTCTTCAGCTCTGACTGGATGGTGATGGGGAATGAAAAGATTTATATTCCTTGCAGACAGCCGATCATTTGCATTTTTAGTGAGTTGTGGAGGCCACCTGGAGGTTTATCTGTGTCCTCAGAGCACATAGATCATTTATTATTATGTCTCACAGATTTCCATCCCATCTAGACTATTTTGCTTCACAATAGGGAGGTTTGGAGGCCACATTATGTGGGCTTCAAAAATCCAGATGACCATCTGATGTCAGCAAAGGGTTAAGAGTTTCCCGCACAGCAGACAAACAAGGTAGACAAGTGAGTCTATCAGGGAGCAAATTTAAAAAAAAACTGAGATTATTTGGCATAATTTCCAGATGTCTGGCCATCACAACAGGAAATGTTTGCAAGGACAGAATACAGGGAGGCAATAATGTTTGAGGACTGGAGAAATACCCCAATTTTCTGGAACTTGGTGAAGCTGCATATACTGAGATTGCGTTCATCTGACCTTGGGAACAAAACTGTAGACCAGATATGTCCAACCTTGACAACTTTGAGACTTATAGATTTCAACTCCTAAATTCTCCAATCAGCCATGGTCCCTGCTGTAGACAGAATTATAGTAAATAATTTTATGGTGCTGTCATCTCACCAGAAAAAAGGCACATAATTTTTCAGTGAAAATATTTTAAAACTGTGCTACTCAGATGAGTCTTTAGAAAAAAAAAATAGCTAATTTAACTTTCCTCCCCTGGCTCCTTATAATTATCTGTGCTGTGTGACTGTGTATATGCAGTGATTATCTTCCATCAGAATAATACTGCTCTTATGTCCTCAAGTCCATATTCAATTATAACAATAGAAAATGTTAAACTATGATATATAAATGTGTGTAACTGTTTATTAGTTAAGTACTACACACAAGAAATGAAGCAGGAATATCTATAGATGCTCAAAATCAAATTTGAAACAATAAGGCCAATAGCAAATCAATAATTCTTTTTAATTTAAATAACTTTTTGGCAACTTCACTTTTGTTTTTTTTCTTGGTATCATAAACTTGCTCTTTCATTAATGTTCCTTTTCAGAAACAGGAAGACAGATATATGTACTCTGTGTGTGTGTCTGTGTGTCTCTGTGTGTAACCGACAAGTTAGCCACATGCTCAGTTTCTTGAGAGATGCTCTCCATTCTAATGATTAAACATCTGGAGTATCCAATTAAAGTCTTATTTGGCTCAGCATTCTGTTTCCAACATGACCAGTCAAGACAAATGGACAATTTTCTTCTGCTGATTTTGATCCCCAGAAGCTCTCATTTAGAGGAATATATCCTGATGGAAACTTGCATATATCATCTGGCAGTAACAAGAACACTCTGCAAAGTATTGCTAGAATTGGTTTTATCATTAAGCAGCTGGAGATGGTCACCTCACATGGCAGATGCCAAGCAGCAACCCCAGATTGATTTATTTTAAAAATGTGCATTCTATTTTCAAATCCAGTTTTTCAAAATAAAATTTATGTGCCATGTAGCCTATCCTAAATCCTGCAAGTTATCTTTGTCGTATCCTCCTCCTCCTCCTCCTCCTCAGGGAGAGAAACACTTAATGACCAATGAAGCATATACATCTCCATGACATGTAAAGTGCGCTCAATGCCTTTGAGGACTGGCCAACACTCAGTACTATATAGAGCTTCTGGGTGCACCATTGTTTCATATAACTTTTAGATGGAGAGTACACCAGTTATCTTCTTCCACCATAACCATATTTTGTTCACCCTTGTGCATATTTTGTCTTTGATGCTGCTATTGTTTTGAAGAAAGGATCCTAGGTAAGAAAAGGAGTTGATCTTTACTAGATTTTCACTACTAACATGGTGGCAATGCTCGGGTTGATCTCTAAATATTCAGTCTGATTAATGTTGAAGTACAGGCCAAATTGTCTGGTTATCTCCTGCAGTTACAGAACTCACTGCTAACCATATAGTACAGGGCTCACTTTCCAGCATAGATGGATTCCAGCAGTTCAGTCATTCCTACTGTTGCCTTAAAGTTAATGTCACATTCCTTAACTCCAAAGCATGATTAAATTCTCAAGATTTTCTATTTTAGTGGAACCGCCTTTAAGTTCTTTGATTTTTTATTTTTTACAGAACAGCATGACAGATGTTGCCTGTGACAATTGCATTTTTCTGCAATTGGATTGTACAAATATTGCAAAATTTATGCTACTGATCAGAATGAAAAATGGACGAAAGGACTGTTTGGAAGTTTTATCTGATTATCACATCACTAGGAGCAATAGACAATGAAAAATTTTATCTCACTTTCCCTCAGGTCCAGCTTTGCTGTTGTTGCTTACTCAGTTTGCATTGAAGATAATGGATGGACCTTTATTTCTGGAGTTATACTTTTCTCTGATCTGAGCAAATGTTTACCATTGGTTAGGAGCCAGTTTTAGTTGTTTGAACCACATACATGATGTTCTGCAGAGAAAGAATGTTAGAAGATAACAAGAACATGAATATGCTTAATAGCTTATGAGTTTTAATAGCTATACATGTAATTGCTAGATAATTGTGATTATTTGTTTCATCATATATGATGCAAAGTGATTTATGTTATCAGTGGTAAGAATTAACTTTAACATCATCTTGTTTAAAGATCTCTGGGTGAAAAAGTCCTTTTCACTGCTATTATGGAGTTGCTGTCAAACCAAGTAACATTCTTGTTCTTTTAATCTGGACTTTCCTAAGTTTAATTTAATATGAGGTATAGATGTTACTACTACTTATAATAATTTGTTGTACAATGAGAATAACAGTGAACTGTACATTATTCATACTATATGCATGTACTAATAGGAGAAGTTATATCAAAAGAATTATGGTTTCAAAATTGGCTTGTTATGTATATGGATAACATGGGACCACATTCTTGCAAAATGGTTTGCTTGGTTCGACTGATTTCTATCAAAGTGGTCTCACTTAAGTATTTTATCTGATATTTGAGCTTCTATAGAAATAAACATATTCCTCAGGATTTGTATCTGAAGGCTTTCTGAAACCACAAAATTAGTTGAACTTTGCATAATATTTGGGAAGGGAAATTGAAAATAATCTCATCACTGGCTTTTTCTCCTCTATCTTATTTTTTTGGCAAGTGGAAGTTTAAGTAATTTGAAGTACTACACATAACAAACTTTAACAAAAAATCTGTAGTTTTTCATTAGGCAAGAATGATAATGTCTATTGCATTGTTAGCAACTGTCTTTTCCATTTCAGACATGAACAGATGCATTTGGCCAATCATGTAATTTTGGTGTAGCCATGGTTACTTCTACAAGTTTATCTCACTGAAAGAGCTAGTCCTGGCATCTACAGATCAATCTCACCTTTCTGGATGATGTTTAAAGGCTTCTCATTCCTGTCTATGGTAAATAAGGGTCTCTCTTGTCAAAAGCCAATGTGTCCCTCTTAAGATACTCTAAAATACTTTGAGATTCAAATATGAGTCTTGAACAAATTAACTGTTTAAAACAGCAAGACTTTAATTTCCTTTTTCCTGTGTATGATAACAGAAGTGAAAGGATAGTCTTATATGTCTGACAGATCAAACCATAATTGCTCAATCAAAATAGATATAAAAACAATTGAAATATTAACAAAATATTGTTAAATCCATGCAAATTACAAGCTATGTGACAGCTCTTTTCCATAACTACCAGTAAGAGTTGTGTTTCACATTTACTTGCTGTATCTAACAATTCCTTTCACATTGCGGGAAAGTCCAGCCCATGATATTTTTCTGGCTTCAGCAAGCAACAAGATAGCAGCAAACAGCCATTGTCCATTCTGGTATATGTCAAGGTCTAATTTAAGTGACAATAACTTCAGATCAATGGTGGGATTCAAAAATTTTTACTACCAGTTCTGTGGGCATGGCTTGGTGTGCATGGCAGGGGAATGATATTGTAAAATCTTCAGAGGTGGCATTTGCTGGTTCTCTAAACTAAAAATTTCCACTACTGGTTCTCCAGGACTGGTCAGAACCTGCTGAGTACCACCTCTGCTTCAGATATTAGGCTGAAGTCCCCGCTCTGCCTCTATAATGAACATACAGGTGTTGCTTGTTTAAAGCATATAGTTAAGAAGTTAGGTAAACAAAGGAATCTTATGGTTCTCAGAAAATCATGTTTCACATTTCTTCTATTCTTACCAAGAAAAAGGCTTTGAAATATCTGCAATTCTCAGTCTGAAAAATATAACCTTTGCTGCTGGTCACTATTTGACAAACAGTACGATAACTCTCCACAAAGACTCAATAGATTATTTCTGGTGGAAATGGGCAATGTCCAAAGAAGTTTGGGATCTGTCCCCAAGGAGGCAATAGAAAGCAGCTCTGTTAAGGACTTGGAGAGAAGCTGTAATTGTTTGATTACTTTTCATTCTTATTCAACTTCTTTAAATCAAGCCATGACATCAGAATTTCCTTTCTTCTGTAAATATAATGATAAATTTACACCAATAGCTGTAAAGATGCACTGGTGGCTAGTAGATAAATTAAATTTACAAACAGTGTCTTGCACAGACATGCAAATTTTATAGGAAGTTATGGTATTCTCAGATCTCCCACTAGCCAAGCCTATGTTTTCCAGGATTGCATATGCAGTACTTTTTTAAAGGTAGTTTCCATAGTCCAGGTGGCAAATATGCAAAAGGTAATTTTGAGGCATAGAACGCCTCAAAGAAGGTTAAAGTGCTCTGAAAGCATAGTTAACAAATCTGATTACTGTATACTTCTTATACAAAAGAATATTCTTGGTGAGGTTAAAATGACCCGAGGTTTTAATTTTCTCTCCCTACCATCAAACACAAATCCAATTATTTCTAGTTTTGTTGATCTGCCAAGTCAGCTTTAAAGAATTTCAATGTCTAATTTTTCTTGTATATCCTTCTGATCATTGCAGTGAATGATTATGAATACATATTATTGAAATCAATGCAATGTTAAGAACCTTAAGGTGATGTAGGATAGCAAGACTGTGCTGAAAATCTGTTCAAACTTACGCAGTCTGGTCAATAGCTTCAGTGGAATTCATTTGTACATAGCCATATAGAATATAATGTTATAATCTATTGAACCATAATTAACTGGCCTGTTATAAAGCCAGCCACATCCTCTGTCTTAGCTCAGCATGTTAGCATGAACTTTAAAATAAATAAGTTTCTGAATCTCTGCAGTAACTAAAAATGCCTTTAGTTAAAATGAAGAATCCATCCATCCATCCACCTCACATCAGTGCCTGGGAGACTGAAAACACCCATAATAGATTCATTGAATATGTGAACCATGAGAATGAAGAGAGCAAGAAAGGAAGATGAGCAACCTAGAGGAACCAATCCTGACTGTAGCACCTTGGAGATCACCTGAAAATTAAAGCATTTAAAATTCAAGGTAGAACTACATATCTTTCCCCTTTGATAAATTCATCACATATATTAATAGATCTGGAAGGCACCATTTAGACTACTCTATCATAAGCAATTGTTCATCAGAACAAAAATAAAAATTCAAGCATTCCTTGAGAAGGTCTATGTCTGCTTAAACAAATCCAGCATAGGGAATATAATTTATTAATTATAAATTAAATTATTTCATAGTTGTTTGCTTTTGCCATTAGGATGTTTCTCCTAACATTTCACCAAAATCTGCATTCCTGTAACATATTTATTTTTTATGCTAGCTCTGTCAAAAGTCTACATGATTTGCTTGGGGGGGACAATAAAGAATAGATCATAGCCATGTAAATATTTTAATTTCCTTATCCTGCATGAGAAAATGTGGGAGATTTCATAAAATGGTTGCCATGAAAGGTACCAGTTTCCTACTTGCAAAATGGCTGTCCTGGTGAGAAAGTCAGAAAATATTACTAGAAGCAAACTGAAAAAGTTTTATTTCAAAATTCCATGTATACTTTTCATTATCCAGCTTAAGGCCCTGTCCCACTGGCCGATGGACGCAAAACGTATGCATTAAAGACACAGTGGATGAGCAAAATTTCGGGGGTGGCTCCATCTGTTGTCATCCACTCCAAAAAGTGGCAAAAATTTGCCTAAACAGAATGGAAAAGAACGGAAAAGAACGGATGGGGGTAGGATGTAGCGGGGATGTTAAACGGATGTTCATAGGAAGCTTTGCGGATGAAAGCGGATGGAAGCAGATGACACATCCGCAGGGGTTCCCGGGGAGAATAGCAAAGCGGACGCATAGCGGAAAGGGCGGATGCATAGAGGATGACACGGATGCATCACGGACGTCTAGAGGAAGCAAAGCGGATGCATAGCGGATGTATATCGGATGCAAAGCATTCACTGCACATGCAGGGGTGATGAATTGCATCGCTGCCGTGGATATGAAAGGATGTAGCTTGCACCAGTTCACATTTCAGAGGAAAAGACGTGCTGCTCACATACATTTAAGAACATAGCTATGGGTTGTCAATTCATGGAAGAAAGAAAGCCGTGCCTACTCCTGCCAGCCCTGGAAGGAAAGACAGACCCACGTCCACTGCACTGGTCTCTGAAGTGGCTCGGTGCTTCTCCTGTCTGCTGGTGGTGGCTTAATCCTGCTGGTGCTCGGGCCCGGTGCTGGCTGGTGCGTGGTTGCGCTGGTGCTGGTGCTTGTGCTGTGTGCTGGTGCTGATGGCTTGCTGGTGCTGGTGCGCTTGCTGATATTGCTACTAGTACTGGCTGCATGTGGGTGGACCAGCGCCTCTAAGGCCTCAAAGCCGTCTGGCTGCCTTTGCATGCATCTGAAGGGCACCTTGCTGCTGAGCCTCTCATCCAGAGGGAGGAGAGGCAAGGGAATGGAGAGGGTAGAGAGAAACAGTACACCATTTCTGAGACATGAGGTGGAGTGCTGGAATGGCCTGAGGGAGAACGGAGTCCCGTTTGAGAAAGGGCACAGACTCTATCTGCGAACCGAAGCAAAAATAGGTGCAGCTGTGAATGAAGCTAGGCAGAGAGGCCTGGGCTCGAACGCAGGAATGTACTCCTGGGATGGGTGGTAAGCAATGCATTCACCTGGTTGGAAAGCTAACTCAAAATCTGCAGGCTGCTGTCAAGTCTATGACTGGGAGATGTTATGTCATGGGCAAATTGCAGCTTCCCTGTGAGGTGAGTCTCACGCAGGCAGGAGGAGCAGGAGAGCAGCCCTCTGGACACCCCTATTCTCAGACAGTCACAGACAGCCACTCTTCCAGCATGGAGCGCAGCTAGCACTATCATGGCAATGTTCGTTCTTCAGAGGAAAACCCCAATGGCGGGCCAGAAAAAAAGATCCCCGCCCACAGCCTGCACACCCCATGCTCAGGGACTTGGAGGATCCCTGTCAGACAAATGGAGAAGAAGCATGCAGCCACGAAGACCATACACCTCCCACCCTTCACCCAGGCTATCACAGGATGCAGTGCAAGAGCGACTGGAGGGCCAGAGCACGAAGCTTTCTGTTGGAGATCAGGTGACACATATGAGGACTCAGCACAGAACTTCTCTCTGCAGCTGTCCACTTGGACAGAGGATCCTCCAGACGCCATCAGCTTTCATCACGATTACGTGAGCTATGACCTTTGAGTGGATATGCGCGAGGCCCAGACAGATGATGATAGGAATTAAGATCACAGCTATTCTGACAACCCTCAAGGCCCAGCTGCAGGCTGCTCCGACCGGCAATCCACAGGTCGGGCTCCTCCATCCCCTACGCTATGTCATCACGCATTCCACGGCTTTCAAGCAGCTCCTCACGCTACGCAAGCTAAGAGTACAGGACTTCCCACAGCACACTACAGACTTCCAGTCCAGGCCGCAGGTTCTATTCGACGTCAAATATAATCCACTACCTCACCAGGCTGCGACTAGACGCCCCACTCAAATCCTCTTCCTCCACCCCACAGGCTAAGCCCCTCAAGTGGACAATCTGTTATCAGTCCTTGGCACTGATCTATCCAGGTACTTGATGAGAGGCCTTCAACGCTCACGGGATGGAGTCACTCTCTGAGAGGCTTCTGAAGACACATGCCCCTGTTGTAACTCTTAGGCCAGCACCCCAATGGCACTCAGACCAGTCCTCTAAGCGCCACTCCCCATCCAGGCCCGCTTAAAAGTGAGAGCATTAGACATGAAGAGTGATGGAGAACAGTGACAGAGACGAGTTGTTACTGTGTTCACTTTATCTTTGCTCAAGACACTTTTACTTGGGTCATTTTTCTTTTAATAAGTCATATAGTTCTCTAAGACGTTATTTAATAAACAGCTTATCTTTGCTTAACACATACTTTGGTTCCTTTTTTTTACTAATAAGTGTGGTGAAAACTTTGAAAAATGGTTAAGCCTTCTGACCATGCCTTGAATGGGATATGAGGTCGGATAAGTTGTGGTGATAAGATAAGACTAGTATTGTGGGATAGAATAAAGCCTCCAGTGCAAGCATTAGTGGATTGTATGGTCCAGCCTTCCCCAGCTGCCACAGCATATGGACCTGTTGTTATCATAAACAATATTCCATTGATCAACACATTTCAAATAAACAAAGCTCTTTATTAATGCCTCTTCATTGGTTAGGACCACTCACACTACAGGGCACAATCTCATCAGTTTTATGCGACAGCTTCAAGAAGTCATCCATTAACCATTCTATCTATCCTGTCTTGACATGCACTGCTCAGCTGTGGGAGTTGCAAACAGTGTCTCAGGAGGTTGCGTGATTACTTACCCATTCATGTTGAAGCTCTGTTAGGTGGTCTTGTAATGATTCCACAGTGTCATATCAGAGTTTCGTCCTTGCCGTCCAATTCACCAGGCTCAATGTCCCCATTACCCTATTGTGACGGCTCCACAAGTACTGTTCTCACAACTGGTAGCGGTGTAGCACAATAGATGTAGCAGGATGCGAGCAAGCTTCCACGATGCGTGCCTCACAGTCTGTGAGAGTGATGCTGCATGGGTGAGAAGTATGCTGACGGCAGACACGTTGCACCCTTCGTTGCGAGGCAGCCTAGTAATCAGGCGTGGGTACTGACAACTTACCGTCTCGTTCACTGGATAGACATGTAATGGAAACGATACACCAACTAGTAAGAGATATTGGAACTGTAGGCATATTCAATAGCGGTTAAAGAGGCATCATCCAGTAAGTAGACATGTTTGGTAGGGTAGGTGGGTGCTGAGAATCTGGAAAACCCAATATAATATAACTGAGAATATGCGTTCCCAGCATCCTTGAGGTCACTGGGTTGATATAAGCTGGGCTATCTGTAGTCTGACCTGACAATGACTAACATTCGATGAACTGTAGTCAGCATCAACCATGGAAGAGATGATACTGAAGAAGCCCTTGTAAGTTGAAATAAGTGATCTGGAAGCTTTGAGGCCATTGGAAGCTTGCTGGAGCTTTTGCAGGCCATTTGCTTTCCATCTATGGCTCCAACTGTGTGGGAGAAGAGTTCCACCTCTGATACCACTCTTCGCAAGTTTCCTCCAGCTTGTTCAGTGTGTGACGCACTTGAGGAACTCTCCACGTAGTCTTTGATGATGGCTTGACACACGTTCTCTAGACCACTTTGCTTGATGGTGTTGGTGGCACCCTCCACGCATACTGCATGTTTTTTGTTTGGGTTCCAGCAGGCCAGGTGGCAATGAGTCAGTGCCACCTTCGATTCAGGGTCCAGCTGGAGAGGAAGTTGGTGTTTGCCTTCGGTAACTGCTGGTCTCAATGTGTACAAGTTCATTCAGAACATTGCTGGTGGAATCGCTCATGAAGTGATGGAATGCATGACGGGTCTCATCAACCTCACTCCACCATCAACTGGTCTATACAGTCCAAACTTCCATTTCTTCTCCTGATCATCCAGACCCACACACTTTGGACGTTCTTCTTCTCCTTGTGTAATAAGGTGAACAGCTGAACGGTTTGGTTTTGGTGTTGGAATGATGCACAGCTACGCCAATATGGAGTTGTGTCATGTCCATGGTGGTAACAATTTTATGTGGAACAAGAGTATCAAGGGTAAGGTCTGCTAGCACCTGGCTGCTGGACTTCATACTGAGATCCAGGTGATTTCCTCCCTTTTTATAGGAAATATCGGTTTCCGCTAGTGTGTCCTTCTACACCTACATTCTAGGGTGTCCTTCTACATAGATATATGCGACATCCTAATATTCCGAGATATACATCCCAGATAATAACGTTTTGCTCTTTTTAATGCTTAATATATAGAGATGCATCTAGCTTACACTCTTCTATTTCTGTGCTACACGCTGTCTGGTGGATTGTTCCGTGTACCTTCTTCGTTCCTGCCTCTTTCCTTTTAGCTGCAGCGGCTGTGAAGTGCGAGATGTCAGAGGGATGCAGAGAGAGATACAATGCGGACATTTCATGGATGATTAATGGGAACATCAAATTGTTGCCCGTATATGTCACGTGGATGTAACATTCGTACGCGTCGGAAAGTTCATCCATCATATAACGTCTTGTGCAGCTTCAAAACTTCTTGCGAGATGAAATCTCAGTGGATGGATGGCTGGAGGGATTAAGTGTAATGAAACCACTATGCAGTGAGTAACACAACGGATGCATCGGCTTTTCCAATCAGATGATAGCTTTTTTTAACATTATACATTCTTCTTTTGCATCCCTTGGTGCGTGGACGGGTGCTTGAGGTAGAATTTTTGTTTCTGCCGGAAGGTACACTTTAAATAAAGCACTGAGTACAATTGCTGATGATTTTCTTAGAATATGTGTGTTATACACAGGGCCCAGAAACATTCTTGTAAAGTTATAGGTCAACTCTTTTGTCTATACAGTAAAAATTTCCAATTTGTCATATTTTAAAATTAAAAAAAATCTGAGAAAAATTGAAGTCAGAAGGAGCAGGAAATGTCTAGATACTCTGATGTCAAGGAATGCCCTTCTGTCTACCTCAGAGCTCTGCTATTGGGAATTATTGAGCTGTCGGGGGGGGGGGNTATTGGGAATTATTGAGCTGGGGGGGGGGGGGGAGGAACTAGATGGAATCAAATAGAGAAGAGATTGCTAAATAACCACTTGCCTGCAAAGACAGATAGTTCTGAACACTTTCCTCATTATGCTACTCCATTTACAGGGTCGGTTCAGAATTAAACATGTATCTATGGAGACTAAGGCACGGTGATGATCATATTTCCTCTTTTCTGTTATTGTTCAGCTGTTTGTCTCATTTTAGAGTTCAACATTTCCTGAATCCCAGTTTAACTGTGAGAATTTCAAAGATTTAATTTTAGAACTGCACTCAGTTTGCCAGAGATTTCAGCTTCTTCCATGATCATTGTGTCCATATTTGCATAATGATAAAACACTTGAAAAATAATGTGAAAGCATGCAAGATTATATGGGGATTTTTTTGTTGCATACCTTAGTATTTGCATTTTTAAAAAAATAGCATTCATGTGCAGATCAGTTAAACAAGGGGATAAATGAACTAAAATATGCAATACCATGAATGACTTTTATCCAAAGTTAATACAAATACTAGTATAGATTGAATAAAATAGAATTCCTAATTTATTTGTTCTATCCATGGAACATAGAATCATAGAACTAGAAGGTGTTCTAGTCCAACTCCCTGCTCAAAACAGGAGACTTTCTATCTTACTTGTCAAATGATTGTCTGGTCTATTTTCGAAAACTGCCAGTAAAGGAGCAACCACAACTCCAGAAGGCAAGTTATTTTGTTGATTAATTGTTCTCAGTATCAGAAAATTTTTCACCTCTAGGTGCAGTATAGAGTGCTCTGTTGATGTAGTCTAGGACTTCACTGACTTTTTTTGGCAGCCATAGCACACTGCTGACTCATACCTAGGCAGTGGTCCATTTGGACACATAGATCCCTCTCACATACATTGTTGTTGAGTCAGGCACTGCCGGTCCTATACCTGTGCATTTGGTTTTTCCTGCCTAAGTGCAGAACTTTAATTTTCTCAGCATTGAGCTGCCTTTTGTTTGACAGGGCCCAATTCTCAAATCTATCTTCCAAAGTGTTAGTTATTCCCCACAGCTAGTGCCACCTGCAAATTTGATTTCTCTTCTATTCCTTCATCTAGATCATTTATGAAAATGTTGAGGAGCATATATTGTGGTACCCCATTGCCTGCTTCCCTCCATGTAAATGTAATTCCATTAAGGACTACGTGCTGGATACAGTTGATCAGCCAATTGTATATTCATTCTCTATCCCATATTTTTCTATCTTACCATGGAGTAGGTTGTGATCTACATTGTCAGATACCTTACTGAAATCCAGATATAGTATGTCCACAGTATTTCACTGGTCCACTAATGTTGTCACTTTATCAAAAAAGGATATATGGTTTGTCTGTCATGATCTGTTTTTAACAACCCTCAATAATCACCTTGATCATTGTTAGGTGCTCAAAAATCCTCTGCTTCATTACCTTTTCCGTGATTTTCCCAGGTGTTGATGTCAAGCTGATTGACATATAATTTCCTGGATCCATCTTTTTTTCCATTTTTGTAGGTTGGAATCACTTTAGCTCTTTTCAAGTGCTCTGGTAGGTCCCCTATTCCACAGGAGCTTTGAAGGATTACATTCAGTGACTTTGAGATTACATCTGCCAAAGCCTTCATAACACTGGGATGAAAACCACCCAACAAAGAAGCTCCAATATGTGGTAAGATTTCAGGCTAGGAGATTTTTAAAAGCAATTCTATTAAAAAATAACTACAAACATTCAAGATTTTATCAAATGGTATACAAAGATCTGCTACATTTTTATCTCTTTGCTGTAAAAACTGGGAATTATTCCAGGAACAAAAGCACTGTACCATAACATAAAATTACCCATCCTCCACTTTTTATTCATGGCCTTCAGAATAGTCTAGCATAATCAGGCTTGACTCATACTAGCTAAGTTATACTATTAACTTAAGGAAGCCAGATTAATTTCAATAAATATCAGATGAATAAAGGTGGGGTCACTTTAGCTTTGAAAAAGAAGCTGTCTTTAATAAGAAACTTACCACTTACAAACCTGTGCAACTGGTTAGCCTTGTACTTTAATTGACAAATATTCTAATGTACTAACTCTTTCCTTTCTGGACTTTGGTCTTCATTATCTTGTCTTTGCAACTTTGCATTAGCAATCCAACAACTTGGGCTTCTGAATTCTGGATGGACTAATTGACCATTAAGTATTTTTCTGATTGTGCATTACAGTTTTTGGAAACCTTGCAATTTGTAATCCCTACTCAGAATAGTATAGTTGCTACAGTAACAACACATCCATCAAAGTTGTTACCTGCCTGATTATCAGCTTTGTTTTCTTCCATCTGAGTTAACTATGAAACTTTCGGTGAAAAGTCTGCATTTTGGAGAGATTTCTCCCCCTTTTTGTCTCAGAGACCAAACTTAGAGAATACTCATGTTTGAAAAACAAAGAAATTGTGGGGGAGGCAATTGTAAACAACCTGATTATGAATGTTACTGCTGAAAAATGTTTGAGGATGTATTTTCATAAACCAATAAATTGGGAACAAATAAATGTATCTGAAAGAAACAAAACAACTGCCTTTCAGGAATTAGAGTAAAAGCAATTTGAATATGGAACATTATATCCAATTCCTTCACTCACTGATAGCAGAACAATTGCTACAGAGTTTAGGAATCATTCTATTGCAGCAAAGTCCTTTCAACAGCTCTGTGCATCTGAGTGTATCTGAGAGCAATTTCAAAGTTTTAATTAGTGAAACAAAAAAACATGCCAATTTCATTTTATTAATTTAATGATTGCCCAGCAATAATTTCAGTTTCATTTCTGCACAATTGAGAACAGTGTTGGCTGGGAAATTCTGCCTAGGGGATTCTGGGAATTGGATCTGCACATCTTAAAGGGCTCCAAGATTGAGAAACAATGCTCCAGATGATTACCAAGTCTGATATAGTATATATACTCCCTCTTTACTAGTATAATAAAATATGTTTTGATCAGTCTTTAATATTGTAATAAATACTTTATCCACTGCTAAAAAAAATAAAGGGAACACAAAAATAAGACATCCTAGATCTGAATGAATGAAATATTCTCATTAAATACTTTGTTCGTGAGTGTACATAGCTTGAATGTGCTGACAACAAAAATCACACAAAAATTATCAATAGAAATAAAATTATGGCAACCCATGGAGGTCTGGATTTGGAGTTACACTCAAAATTAACCGTGGAAAACAAAAACCCTATAGCGCTGATTTCGATCTTTGATGCAATGTCCTTTAAAACAAGTCAAAATGAGACTCATAGTGTGCCTGTGTGTGGCTCCATGTCCTGTACGACATCTCCTACAATGCCTGGACATGCTGCTGATGATAGCTCCGAAGTGGCCAGAATGTCTCCTGAGTGCATCTCCATCCCCACAGGACGAAAAGCATCCCCAAACTCCTGAGACAGTCCGTTGGGGTGCAAGAGTGGATGGTGGCATTGGAGCAAGAATGTTGATGGTCCCAGATCGTTTCGCTCAATTGGCATTCAGGTAAATCTGCGGGACATGGAGCGGAGGCCAGTCCACCACGCAGTCAATGCCTTCATCTTGCAGGAACTGCTGGAACACTCCAGTCACATGAGGTTCTAGCATTGTCTTCGCCTATTAGGAAGCGGAACCAGGGCCAAACCGCCACAGCATATTGCGTCTGCACAAAGGGTCCTGAGGATGTCATCTCGTGTACCTAAAGCAGTTCAGAACTTCACCTCCGGTGAGCGACATGGAGGGCTGTCGGGTACCCCTAAAGAAATGCCACTCCAACAACCTTACTGACCCTACTACCAATTCGGTCTATGCTTGGAGGATGTTGCAGGCAGGCAGAACAGTTCTCCATGGGTTCTCCAGACCGCTGTCATGATCTGTCACAGTAGCACTACAGTGTGAACTCGTTTCTATCTGTAAAAGGAGCACAGGCACCGCACACATGGTTACGCCAGTGGGCGTGAACTGCCAATCCTGGTGTTCATCTTGGCACAATGCCAGAACACATTCTGCACAACTATTTCGGCCTTGTACCGCACAACCCCCACCTGGTGGAGCTCGGCCTCACTACACCCCTCATGAATTCTGTTTCTTGACTGTCGTTGAGCAGCCACCTGCACATTTGTGGCCCAGCTGGAGCCGTCATTTAAGCAGGCCCTGGTCTCTGGCAGATGCTCCTCCTTTCCTCCGTTTCACAAAGGCAGGAACGGTAAAGACCTACCAAGTCCTAAATTGCTGGGTTGCTTCTGCCGGTCCTACGGCCGGCCTCCACGTCTTACTAGCAGGTGATCATGGTATCATCCTGGCCAAGCCTACAATCGCTGCGATCCTCCTCTCTCTCGTTGGCCGTCTCAAAATCCTTCTGTTAAGTGCACTGCCCCATCGCTTCTTTGAGAGCATCATGTTATGGGCGTGACCAACACCAGGGTCAAACTCAATTCACACCACTCTTCTGCCCAACAGCAACTCCACGACTTCATCCACGGCATGAACGCTGATTGAACCATTCCTGTGTTCCCCGAGCCAGCTCTAAGCCACATCTGACCTCTGTACTCCACTTGTAAATTGTGTGGCATCTTCCCGACACGGAGCAATGGAGAACTTCGCGACCACCTTCCTTCCACATCGTTCTATTGCCGGTACACCTGAGCAAGCTATGGTCTCGAAGCATCCATCCTAATCGCATATCCAAAAGATCTGAACTAAACACCTCCAAATCTCAAATCAACCAGTAATGATGGGGCCATGATTTCTATAGTAGTAGAGCTTGTGTCGAACAATCTGATACGTTAAAACTTTGTGCAAACAACTATCTGCCTCTTTCAGACTGAGTTAGCACCTCCAGAACCAATGCTATCCCTTTAAATTGGGGAATGTCTGCTTTTTGAACATTAAGACGCCACTAGAGACATCTTGCCCCTCTGCGCAACTCACCTGTTGATATATAGTCCCCGAATTGCGATATATGACTCTAGAACTCTGTGTAATAGGCACATATTGTGTAAGCCTAATTGGCTACAGTGACCGTGGAAGGCAACTTGTTGCAAAATCTTCTGATCAGTTTAGCATCAGTTTGTATCATTTAACTCAACATCGCCTCATATTACTCTTAATCTCCTTAGCACCGAATAAGTGAGGGACAGGCTTGAGTTTTCACAGATATATAGTGCTGGTGATCAGTGATTATCATAGTATCATTCTTGTATCCTCTCGTGTTGTCTAATTATAGTCTTTGCGCCTTATATTTTTATTTGAGGACAGCAAACGTTCTGTACGAGTTGATTCACTTTCACACAATCATATCTCTTCATTTTGTTTCTGTCTATAACATCTATAAGCGTTGATAACTATCAGAATAATACGATGATGAAACAAATCCAGTGTGCAGCCATCATGATCCAAATAAGGGCAAGTGCACTACTGTCGTAATTGCCACAAATGAAAAGAAGAGATATAGTCCGCTGACGGTTTGTTATTAGAGATTTTGGTTTAATAGACAGAGACTGTCAGAGGCTTAAGAGATATTGTTGTGGTTTTTTCATTTCAACACACACCCGAAATATGCGGCGTGATAATTAACCAGCATTTTCCTTGACTGTATGGCTGGCGAGGTGGTTTACTAAAGGGGAGAAATCTAAACTACTCGTATAAGTCTTAGCAGCAACCTTTTATTGTGCTCCATTTGCCTGCTGGCCGCCAAATAATGCAGAGAATGGTTGAGCGGTAGATGCGCTGTGTCACATTATCACTCCATAAATTTACGCTGAAGGACGGCTTTTGTTTTAAGAATTCATCCCTGCCTATTTACACAAAAAAAGTACTACACCCTAAATGTAGAATGTTATTGCTATTAATTAGCATCTTAAGCATTAGTACTGAATACCTGGATGCTCTGCTAGGGGCAAAAACTGCAAAACAAACACAGAAATAAGAACTGTTTTTCAATATTCATTATAGGTTCATGTATTATGAGTCACAACTAATCACCGTTTCTTCCTGTCCTTTATTTTGCCATTTGTCCTGTTTAAAGGTCATATAAATTCTATAGTTAAAATCCCTCAACTCCTCGTAGAATAATTTCAGATGGCAATAAATAAAAAATAGTTTCTATCATCCCTCCTTCCGTTGTAGCTTCTCTTCTTAGTAGCTGATTAGATCTCCTTGGCCTCCTATATCTTGGTAGCACCTACTTAAGACCGACTGGCACTACTTTGTTGGCTATCAGCCTCTACAAAAAAATCTTTACAACCATCACTTACCTATTGGCCCCAGTCTTCTGTTTTTCAACTCCTTGACAGTATTATCCAACAACCTTATTTAAGGTCTGTCACCTAGTTCTTTATACATGATTGAGAGATGAAGTCCAAGGTCACTTGATACTGTTGAGGCTTCACGAGTGTTGGGTTTCAGGGACGGCGCGCAGAGTTCACCGCTGCATTGGAAGCTCAAGAATGGTTCAAGCAGCTTTAGGCTAGTGCAGAGTGGGTGTTGCGAAGTGGTCTCGAAGATTCAAATTCCTATTCCTGAGAAATAAGATTTCAAAGCCACGAGAGCAGGGAAAGAACATGGAACGTGAATGGCTAGCTGTTGTAAATTGCGCAGATGCGTAGTGGTGGTGATTCAGGCCGCCGGGAGCGATGCCGTTTGCGACCTGGCATCGGGGTTAGGGACGGAGGGGGCGAGTAGCCAAGGAGTGTTTGGCAGGTGGGTCGTGCCAAGATGGTAGTACATCTCTGGTGGCCACACCGCGGCTGAGCCCAGTCTGCGGCGAGGTCTCCTGGCCACTCTGCGTCTGCCCTGCGTCTGCCTGCATACTTCGACTCGCGCGGGTGCTTGCTTTGATTTTATTATTTTAGGGCGGGGCCGATCACCCCCCCTCAAGGGGATGGTGTCTCTTTTTTTCCCCCCTCGCGTCGCCCAACAAGTAGCAGCGGTCTTCATCACTATGATGAGGCTGTGGGTGTAGGGGGTTAGTTCCCACTTGCTAGCGAGGCCCCCAGGACTGGTCGAAAGAAATGTAGGGGGAGGGCGTCAGTTTTTTATTCGGCCTTCCTGCCAGGGCCCAGCAGGCGAGCCTTCCTCGGAAGCAGAACCAGGTGCACTCACCCCTCCAGAGGCTCTCTCTAGGAGGCCTGGGCGAAGGGTCCAGAAGATCATGGCGAGGCTTGCAGGAAGTGCTGCTACTTGCTCGCCTCGCCGCCCATAGCCGTCTAATGTTCTATTGTCTGTGTTCCTTTCTTGAGCCCCAAAGGTAGCCTAGCTGTGGCCGAGAAAGAGAATGCCGGTACCCGCGCAGAGCGGGCGTCCGTCTGAAGTCAGGAACGTCCCAAATATAGGAGCTGGAGGGACGAAGGATGGCTCGCTGATGTATCCTGGTCGCTCCACTGCTCCAGCTTTATTTTTCACTTCCTGACCCAGAAGAAATCTATCTCGGAGGCAAAAAAACCATTGCCGAGCGCGCGCGCCCCATCAGGCGACTCCTCCCAGCACCAGGACAGAGCGCCAAATCAAACCCGCTGGGGCGCAGGGATGGCTGTGCAAAAAGGGATGGGGCAAAAGAAAAAAAAAAAACAAGCCACACACCAGCCCCGGCGAGTTGCACGATGGGCGCATGCGATAGCCGCGACCAAGCCATGACCACCAGCCACACCCACAGAGCCTGGTGTCAGGTAGTCAAAAAACAATTCTTGCAATCCTCGCACCACTCTGTTGTATTGGAGAGCTGTATTTGTATACAGTTGAAACAGCCAGATAAGGCCGACGCGGAATAGATACAAGCTCTACAGTGTTCTTTGTGTAGACGGCATGTTGAAGACGCTTATCTGAAAAAGCATAGTCTTGGCCACAATTAGCGGGGTTGACAATACATATCTCCAGACAAAAGGAGCAGACTGCTTGGATAGAGTGTAAACATGGCGCAGCATCAGTGGCCGTTACTTACTTACCAATGTCGTCTGCAAGAGAGTTCCGAAGAATGGCTACACCTGAGGTATTAAAATGTGTATTGCGTTGCCCACACCACCTTACTTCTCTCTCAGCGTTGATATTGCCCGTGTTCTTGATGACATGTTTGGGATGGTGTCGATGCGGATTAACCCATACAG
>BHFT01073565.1:0-25342 GCA_004320025.1 Laticauda laticaudata | reverse complement strand
TCTTTGGGGGTAAAAAGACCAACACCAGGGGGGGAGATGCGGCTCCCCCCAACCTGGCTTGTGGCTTCCCCTTACTCCACCACACCTCTAAGGCAGCTTCAGCCCCTAATCATAATGATTGGGGTTCTCCAATGAAAGAGCACGGACCATAGCCACAGAGAGATGTGATCTATGGTCTGTCAGTGAGGAGGCTCCTCCTTCTTCCTCCAAACTTATCTTTGTTTCTTATCTATCTATCTACTCGCCTATATCAGGAGACAAAAAAACCCGAATGATATAAGCTGTGGAGATACATTAAACTTATTCAGAAATAAAGAGTAGAGCACAGATTTTCAAAAGAGCTAGCAGGAAAAACAAGAGGAAAAATATTGTTTTAAAATAGCTTCTTTTAAATATTTCAGAGGTATGGTATAATACAGATTGCAGAGGTTCTTCGGTCAGTTTTCTGCCCATGTGACATATATATAACAAACATGACATTAAGCACAGAAGGCATAATATCTATCCCCACTCCAGGCTTCATTACACTCTGTCTTCCTATGTTCCTTATCTTTCCCTATGCAATCCAAATTCATTTATTTAATATACTGCACAATTTCCTTTATCCAAGTGAAAAACCTTTAAAGGCCTCTTGTGTGATTTTAAACAATTGGTTTTAACAATTGGATGATTCTATCAGTTTATACATTGTGTTCATAATAAATGACAAATCTGTTAAATGTGGAATCTTTTTGGCATGGCTTATCCAAAGTCTGCCATTCTAATGCCTTAATCTTCAGGTGGATTAAACAGAAAGAGTTGCACTATCTTGCAAAACAACATTCCCAGCACCATTCTTAAAGATTTTGAAAGAAATAAGCAACTGATTGCTGTAATGGTTTTCCTGTGAGAAGAAACGTAGGAGAAGAAGTGTTATACTGTAAATACGGAGAGAACAACTACCCAACCTTCATAGGAAGTCTCAGTGGTAAAAATTATTTGGTCTATTTTCACTGGAAGGTAAAGAGGAAATAAAGAGGAAAAACTGACTACATCACTTGGAAAGTGACTCTGGAGAGTCACTGCCAATAAGCGTAACAAATGTTGAGCTAGCGATCTGAACATACGACAACTGTGTAATATTCCTGGCAAAAAAATTCAGCTCACATAAACATAGTCCACTGTGATGTAAAGCTATAGCTCCCAAGAAGAATAATACCTTTGCACATGATCGCTGAGGTCTGGATTTAGGAGGTCCTTGACGCCATATATTTCCCTCTCTTTGAACCTCATAGCTTGGAGGCACATTGGATGGTGAGAGAAGCAACTTCTTTAGCTAGAAAGGGAAACGGTGAAAGAAAGAGTCGAAATTCTTATATAAATGAACAGTAGTTACTTCTTTTTAAGTTCCCTAAATTTCCACACTCAAACACAATCATAGGATAAGTGAGGTAGAGATCCAAACTAAAAGGCACAGTGTGAGTTAAATACTTTATTTTAACAGTCTATCTTTTCCTCCCACAGAATTATTTTAACATTATTCGTACAATCCTCCCCACCCTTCATATATTAGGAAGAGTATAGAAATCAAAGTATCAAAATCAAATATCAAAATCATACTCATGGTTGTCAGGGAAGGGTAAGAGGATAGAAGAGGCATGGTAGCTGAGTTGCTATGTTTAGGAGAAAGCTTTCAGTGGCCAACAGCATCTTATTTCTTCCATATTAAAAAAAAATTCATAGATTTGGAATGGTTCCATGGATATTCCCCATTATAGAAAGTGACAGAGAAGAAAGAAGTCCTCTTTCCCTGAGTGATGTAGAATTTCATCATTTTCTTTAACACCCAGAAAAAAGATAAAGAATCATGAGGAAGATGCAGCATGGAAAGACTGAAGGACAGCAATAACTTGGCAAAGTCAAGCTTTAAAAAAAATACTCAATTTATTGCTGTGGTTAGTCTGACTTGCCATCCCATGAAAATAATAAAGAAATAATAACTCCATCATGGTACCCCATATTCTTAGGAAGAACTCGATGCATATGGAGGCTGACAGCAGCTAAAGGCCCTGTCACACTGCCCAACGGATGCAAAACGTTTGTAAAAAGGACACAGCGGACGAGAAAAATGGTTTCCATCTGTTGTTATCCGCTCTCAAAGGGGCAAAAAATTTGATAAGCAGAGCGGATAACACGGAAAGGACGGACGGGGGGAGGATGCAGAGCGGATGGAAGCGGATGCGAATGGAAGCCTAGCAGATGAAGCGGATGCAGAGCGGCGTGGATGCGGTTGATGCGTAGAGGATGCAGAGCGATGCAGAGCAGATGCGTAGCAGATGACGCAGATGCGTAGTTGCATCGCTTATCCTTTCTCCGTCCAAGCTACTAACCTCGCGCGTGCTGTCCGTTCCTCCCTGTGTCCGTTTACAACTGGAGCGGATTTGAGTTGCGCGGATGTGCAGCGGATGCCTAGCGGATATAGCAGATGTGTAACGGATGCAGAACGGATGCCCCCCATATGCCTAGAGGCATGCAGAACGGATGCATTGGATCACATTTTCCGCTCAAAAGTTTTGAGCAGCTCAAACCTTCTGAGCGGATGAAATGTCAATAGATGGATTGCTGGACGGATAGAGAGGAAGCAAAACGGAGGCAGTGAGTTACAGAACGGAACATCGCGTTAACCAACGATGGGCTAATGTGTTTTTCTCCGTTTTACATCCTCTTTCCATCCGTTGGTGCAGTGTGACAGGGGCTTAAAGAACTGGTAATAGTGATTTCACTTTTGGATACGTAATAGTAATTCAAAATCACAGCAAGCTTTCATTGATGGGTGGAAGAAATGAAATTTACTTCACATAATTGTATAAAGGTAGGAATTATATATTATCTCAATAAGCCCTGAGAAAAAGGTTGACAATGTAAACATCATGCAACTTTTTGGAAATAGCATAAGTGCCAGAATTGAAATTATTCCTTATAATGGGCGGGGAACTATGGCCCTTTTTATGACTTGTGGACTTCAGCTCCCAGAATTCAGGAACAAGAAAGGCAGATTCTCCTAGTACTTTAAAATTTACTAGAAGTCATGATTTCAAAACACTCTGCGAGTCCTTTCCAAAGAAAGCTTTCTAACATTTTTAGAAGTTCTTTCCAAAATTAAAACATAGGGATGGGTATGCTATAGGCCAGCCATAGTGGTTAGGGTAGAATTATATTTCAACATTGACTTCGTGGTACCTTAAAATACTAGCTAAGTTAAGCTCAATACAAGTATGTAGCATATTATTTTCTTCAGCCTAGAGACAAACAAATAGAAATTGGGGTTGGAGAATGAATTTTTTTCCAATATGAAAATTTCAAATTTCTGACTCCTTTTTTAAGTGGCAAAGAGAGAAAAAACATGCCTTTATAGTTTAAAACAGCCTCTCAAATTTAGCATATTTTGATTTGCTGAGCCAAAGCTTCAGCCAAAGCCCGTGTTCCATAGCAGTTTGTGAAAAGATGCATTTCCCACATTCAGAGAAACCAGGTTTAAAAAGACTGCTGGTAGGTTTCCAGACTCATGGCTGGTGATATTAAATTGGTTTCTGAAAATTTGGAATATTCTCCTTCTCCTTTATCCTAATTTGTGATTTATTTTCAGATACTAATTTTAGCATGAATCAGGAAGTAGCATAAACTCCTGCCAAAGAAATCAATTGAATGTAACATTCTAACAAGGATTTCAATTAATTAATTCAACAGCTCATGAAGCAATCTAAAGAAACATTTTCCTTCTTAGTTTGAGGTAGGTTTTAGGATGTCTATAAAACAGATATTATATTCCATGAAAAAACCCCAAATCTGAATAAAATATTATTTTTAAATAACCGATAACACATTTTTTTCTGATTACATGCCCAGAATGTCTGTTTTTTTAAAAATAGAAATTCATATTTCCCACTCTCTCATTGAAGGCAAAATGGGAACCTTAACCAACCATTGACTCTGGTGGAAATATGGCAGCAAAAACAACTCTTTAAGGGGTGTCCAGAAACTCAAAACTCTCCTTAACAATTAAGCAAATGACAAATATTGAAAGTTCCCACAGCCAAAATTTTAAAGCTTTTATTAAGATACAAGTGCAATACTAATTTGATCCTCTAGTTGTAAACTTTTTACAGTGACAAAACATTAAAAAGTTATTTCCTCAATTCTGCAACGTATACATCATATATATATGTGTTTGTGTGTGTATACACACACACATATAAACACACACACATTTGTGAAATATATGTGTGTGTGTATCTGTCTCTGTGTGTGTGTCTGTCTCTCTCTCTCCCCCCTGCATGTTTGTGTGTGTGTGTGTGTGTGTGTGATATGTAAACATATACAGGCAGCTTTGTGACATGGAGATGTGTACTTCTTACCACTAGATGGCACGATAACACTTTTAGGAATCATGAAATTCATTAATGGTAGATAACAGGGAAGTGGGGTGGATGGGTGAGAGGCTACAATCTACAGCTATATTCCTGGTATCCTGTGCAAATGTTCTGCTTGAAGTGAAGAATGCTCCTGTCCTTTATAAAAGCACATTTTGGGAAAGAACCTTATGGAGCATTGAAGTTTCAGAGCATTGAAATTTCAGAGCTCCTTAATGATCTTATCTTGTTAAATGAAACCTAGATTACAAGCAGCAGTATTTTCTATTATCAGAGAGGGTGTCATCCATACTATTCTTTTCTTTGATCTCACCTGCTGGTTGGCTACTATTATCATGTACTGAAGAATAGAAACCACAGAAAATCAACTGCAGATTGTTCTGCTACCTCAAGGGAGAAGACTAGGATGCATGCCTCAATTAAAAACTCAAAACTTTCCAGTTTTCAGTTGTTAGTTTACCTTGGAAAAACAAGCCCCTTTACTGGAAGCAAGTTTCAAGACCCTTGGAAATTATATAGGCACTATGTGAGCTAAAGACATCAATTTCTGATGTCTACATGGACATAACCATGCAACACTATATCTTGTACTTCGCAGTGATATCTCATCCAAGTACTAATTAGTTCAATTTTTATCTCATTTGGTTTCCAAGACCAACTAAGATTGGCCAGAGGCAGCTATCAGCAGAGACCATGAAATCTCAGAACAATTTATTAAATTACTGTACTAGAACTGTGGTTTTAGAGAATATACTGCATAGCAGCTTGCCCTATATTATGACTACTTACGCAAAGAAAATGTCACACTTTACATCTCCTTCACAGATATGAAAGTGTGATGTAAAGAAAAATGTAAGAACTGAGAGAAAATGTTGAAACAGTGGGCATCCCTAGAGTAGATAATATTTGAAATTAATACAGGTGGCCCTCGACTTACAATCACAATTGGGACAAGATTTCCAGTTGTAAGCTAAGGTATTCATATGACAAGACACAATTTTACGACACTTTCTGTGGTGGCCATTAATTGACTGTAGTCATTAAATGAATCAACAGTCATTAAGCGATTGCCATGGTCATAAGTGCAAACCCATTTTTCTGAATGGGCTTGCCGGAAACCAGAAAAAGATGCCAGAAAATCACAAAAAAAAACCCCACTGCAAATTGTAGTCACGTGATCATAGACCAATGCAACTGGTTGTGAGGACAAAACAGTCATGTGATATGAAGAGTAGGGTGTGAGGCACATTTTATGATGGCCAGAAGTGCTTTGTGGGATGTAAAGCACTTGTTGTGCGCCAATCGTTAAATGGAGGATCAGATGTATTGTGATGTGCTTAAGCCTTTCATGCACTAGCCCGCTCTATGCCCTTCTTTTTTTATCCTAATCATATTCTTCCCAATGAGAATTACTATGGAGCAGATCAAATGAGAGCAACGATGTGGCACATGTATACGTATACAACAATAGATAGAATGCTTTTGTACTGTTATAACTGTAAGCCTATAATGAAAAAAATTCAGACCTTTGCTTCCTATCATACCCATGCAGCCGGATTATCAGAGGCGCATCCAAATCCACCTTAAACAGTAGGAAGTGGTTCTTACTAGAGACAGCTCATCAACCTCTTGGGCCACAGGAGGCCCCCTCGTGACTGGTGCAGCAGGATTGGGAGAGGGGATGGGTGAGGTGAAGCCGCTGTTGGGCATGTCCCCCTCATCCATATTTTTGAAGGCAGCCAGACCCATGTCTTCTTCCTGAATGTCATCCAGTGTCTCAGTGAGAGCTGCCAGCAAAGCTTCATTCTCACTGTCGATAATCTGCTGGGAGGAGTCAGAAGGACATAGGAGAAAAAGAGAAATTAAGAAGAGATGTTTCCCAAACACAGTGTTTTTTACAAGATGCAAACTCACTTGTAATCATATTCTAGTTATTTATGTAGGAAAGTAGCCAGATGACTTTATATTCTTTTAAAAGCAGACAGAGAAACTGGTAATACCATGGCATATTTATATTCAATACATACCTCACATTAAACATACAATAAACAGAAAGTTTGATCATATGGTTCTAAAGTTTTCTTTGTCCCTTTGTCCAAGAAGCAAACTAACAAATAAATTGATTCAAATCCTAACAAACACCCCATATCAACAACCTTTATTGTAATTCAGGTCTAGATTTCTATTTCCAGTGTTGTGTAGTCATTCTTTTAACCATACCCTTGTTTGCCCTAATCACAATTCTTGATATTTTAATAGAGACCAAATACTGGGAGTAGAGCCAAGAAGAATATATACATTTTTAATAAACAGTGATCGATCACACACTGTATTTACAATCCTAGTGATACTAGCCTAAAATATAACAATAATAGGACAAGCCAAACAATAGATTTAATGTAATAACACCGGTAGAAACAAGGTTCCTAGTATTGTCAGGATTTGACAGTGCAAGGCACAACTCAGTTTGAATTCAAAGAGGAGCTGTGTTGAAGTTTCTTATTCCAGATAGTTACCACAATTCTTATGCTGAGGTAAACAAAGGACTCAGAACATTAAATATATGACATATAGGCAATGAGTCTGATCTATTTCAGTTTATTAAACCCCAGATAAGATCCCAAATTCATGCATTAATCAGATAATATTAGGAGTAAAAACTTCTGGTCTGTCTATAAAACATTAAATATCATTTTTGAAAATATTAAAAAACTTATGCTGTCCTAAGCAATTTAATGAGCATTAATTCTCATTGAACACAATGGACTTTTTTATACTAAAAATCTTAGGATTAGATTAATATCTCTTTGATATCAAATAAAACATTACCTCTCAATTACTTCATGGCATCTTAATCTGCTAGTCTTCTCTCATTTATATTAAAAAATTCCAAATTGTAGTAGAGTAGGGTAGGGTAGGGTAGAGTAGAGTTGAATAGAATAGAATAGAATCTAAAAGGGAACCTGGAGATCTTCCAGTCTTCTAGAATTTGTAGCTAGATAGTACTGAAATGTAATATTTTTTCACTTCTGGGCAACTCTTTCATATAGCAATACAATTGGATGCCACTAAAGTAGCTTCCAAATATAACAGCTATATAGGATATATCAGATTAGAATCTTGTAGATTTTACAAAAAATGAATGTACGCAAAGCAATTAAAAATTATGGAGATGTTTAATTATATTGTGGAGTGTTATTGAACTGCAAGTTAGTAAGTAATACTGTACCTAACCCTATATGCCTTATGACATGATTCCCTTGTCATGTTGTAATACCTAGCTAGCATTTCATTGCTTAACACAGGGTTCTCAACCTGTCTGTGGGCCCCGGGCGGAGGGAGGATCCGTGAAGGCTTGAAGAAATGTTATGATCTGAAGTATTGAGTTAAATATTGCAGGTCCTTGGCCATAGTCTGTGGCTGAAAAAGGTATTTAAAGGGGGACCATGGTGAAGAAAAGGTGAAGTCTTTACATACTTGCATTACTCTATGCTGCAATGAGGTACAGCCATCAGGGTGCTTCATTATTTTAGGATACTTAGAGAAAACATCTAATTCAAGTACAATACACCCTACCCTTACATGTAATTCCTATACTGCCTTCAAAGCTATAGCGGTGCTCACATGACACCCTTTAATATAAAGTAGCAACTACATTTTAGCTTAGCCTGGAGCAAAACCCCCAGACTGTTTGATGTTAAAATTCAGTGTGTTGTACAAACATGAAAATGGGTTAACAGAGTCAACTGTGATTAAATTCACTATGTGTGAGTCATGCTTCGATGGTAAGTTTGCTTAAAAACACAACAAATAACAATATTATACCAAATATAAGCAAATACTCAAATCAGATCCAGATCAAGGATCTACCATGAGATATGCAGTTCTTCTATACCCTATTCAGATTCCCAGCCTCTGCTGTTATCTCATTATCAAATCAAACAACTTAATTTACAATTTTGGACAATGTAAATTGCAGAGCTCTTTTTCTTGCATTCTCAGATGGAAATGCAGAAGAGGAAAGAATGAACAATTCTACACTAACCTTTGTTCTGGTCCTGATTTGGACATAGCTGATAATCACATGATCAAGTTATATGTAGTTGGCCCTCAGCCTACCAGGCTAGCAATGGAAAGAATGCTCTAGAGACACAACACATTAAGTGTTGAAACCTAAACGCTGGGAGCACTGATATCACACTCACTCACTCATTCACTCACTCATACACACTGAGGAAAAGCTTAGCTGTCCAAAACATTAGATACCCAAGTCTAATCCAGTTAAAACTAATTCAAATATATGGCACAGTCTTGCCCACTGATGTTTTTTAATTCAAAATTTATATGCATTTACTGTATAACCTTCTTGCTGATAAGTGCATTTATTTATTATAGACTGATATAGGATTGTTTTCTACAATCCTATATCTATGCACTGTATATGTAGCATTCTCTTTTCAGTTATACTGTGGATATTATATAATCACTTGTGGGTCTTGCTCATGCCCAAACATATGAACTGATTTTCAGATATTTAAATATGTAGTTTGTGTTTAAAGAAGTAAAAAGTCTTCAGTTACTCTAGGTATATCCTTGGACTATCTGCAACCATTATTCCTCCATAATGGCGAAGTCATTAACCAACACCCCCCCCCCTCCAAGTCATGTTACATATGATAGCACCAAGAAGAAAAGCACCAAGAACACAGTATTCCTTGATAAGATATTTTCCTTCTAATATTGGCAAAATACCTCTTTAGACAGGACATCAACAGGATATTTTTCATGGTGTTTTATGAATTCATTCTGTATGAAACACAAAGGCTTGTTCTATTTATATTTTCCTGGGTGGAAAATATAAATCGATATAAATCGAACGATGATCTGTCAGTCGTTCTGGAGTTTTTAGAACAACAGCATAAAGCTGCAAAGTGAAGGCACTAGGTCTCTTTTAAAGTTTTTAATGAATGAGCAGTTATAGTACAACTAGTCTGGCAGGTCCTGAAATCTCAGGTGACACTTATATTAAAAGAAGGAACAGAAAAGAATTAAAGACATGTTTATAATAGTATCCACTAATATACTTCACCTTTTGAACTCGGACAAAATGCTTATGCAAGCAATCATATGATTGTTTTTCCTATTTTCCTTATGCTACTGGTATATAACAAAAAGCAGTATGTACATTAAAATAACTCTTTTACAGCATGCAACACAACTTGCCCAAACATAAGTATTTCTCCACACTCTTTATATGTCCCTTCTCAGTTACATTTCTAGGAGGTTCTATCCTAGGAAGTGAAAATACCCGTATCATCCTAAAAATTGTTACAGGAATCAGTGTTTTAATGGGTTCTTTTACTGTAGGAACTAAATAGCAATAATACTAGAGTCACACACATCCTGCTAGGTCCTTTTGCAACATCCTGCTAGGCTAGGCTCTTTTGAAGTCAAATCAAGGAGGGATAGGGTAGGATACCAAAAAAGCAAGATAAGCTAAGATTGCATATTGGTAAGAGTGAGTAACCCCTTTTCCTGTCTGCATAAAGCAGGAAAACCTACCTGGAAGATTCTGGTGGGGTTAGACAAAGCTTCTGCCCAAGCCTTATGGCTTGACGTGTTCTGGTAATTGGCAAGGTCTGGGTACTTGAAACTATGGCATGCACTTTGAATATTAATGAATGAATCATCTTTTCATGAGCACCACCCATGTATTTGCACTATTGTGTTAATATGCCAATTTAAGATTTCTTTTCTCTGTTCTTATCCAAACCAGCTTTGTTGCATTTATCCAGAGCAAGACTGTTGTTCTTATCATTTGAATTTATATTGTGGGACTGTGGATTGTTCATTCATTCCTCCACAACTTTCAGCCATTTCAGGAAATTAAAACTGCATCCCTTGTTTGCACATACAGTTAAGCTTCTGCAGCAGATCAGTTAGAGGTTGCTTGGATAAGCTTCACTGCAGCTGGTCAGGCCTCCTACTGTAATTACACTCAGCAGTAACCAGAGGGACTTCAATTACCTAATTTCTACGCTGTTTTTATTTAATGCATTTTAGAATTGCTATTCCCTGAAAAGGGCTGATTAAAACTCTCTTGAACCTCCATAAAAAATACAAAAAACCCTTCTAGATGCTATAGTAGAATCTAGCAACGGCTCTCACTACAGCAGAAGCGGCTCCTCCTCACTCCCCTCCCCAAAAAAGACTGAGCTGACGGGTGTCAGTAACATTCTCATTGCTATTTGTAAAAATTGATGATGTACCTGGAAAAGAAAACAACAGCCTTTCCAGGTTGTTAGTGAAAAAAAAATACTGACCTGTAATCCATGCAGCAGTAATGTGCAGTCTCTTTAACCCTTTGCAGGCTAAAAATATGGTGAAGTAGGAAAGGGGAATCAGGGAATTCTGCTTTTATTTTATTCTCTGGCTTAGCCTTCATGTGGAGAAATAGGCATCACTTCTATCATGGCTAGCATGGCACCAAGGAGAGCTGGCAAGGGGATAAAATCATACATTCGATTGCATGGAGCTAGTGAATGCCTAATAGAAGCCTGACTCAAGGAAAGTAATTTGGCAATGAGTTTGGCTACAGCTTTAATATATTGTTTCCACTGAACACTTAACTTTGCCAGTTCCAACTCCAATCACTAGATCATAAAATTATACCAACTGATAACTCTATTTGGGGAACCTAAAGACCCATCAATTTTCACCAGAAAATGCCAAGTGTTTCAAAGTTTTTGCATCAGGAGAGCATTGGCAAGGCTTCATTCCATCACTAAACTTCTTTCCACAATGGCCTGCCAGGCAATCATAGACATGACATGGTTTGGCCACTGCAGTCACTCAAAGTTTAGTCGGAAATATATTCCCTACTCTCAGGTCTTTGAATTATGTTTGGTAATGCCAACACTTTTCCTTGGGGGAGTAGATAGCCATATAAATTTGTTTAATAAATAAATAGTTGGTTTAATTGTGTTGTTGCTGCCATGTGTGTGTGTGTGTGAGGATTTTAATGTGAGTCACCTGGAGTCACTTGTGTGTGAGTTGGAAAACCATATTTGCGTACTAAATATTCACAATAAACAACCTCTTTATTATATTTACAAAATCAGATGACACATTTTGATGTTCTCAGAACACATTAAACTGTACAGGAAAACTGTACTTTGCCAAAGGAAAACTGAAGGTAGGAGGAGCAAATGAAAAGTAATGCCTCCAATGTTATAGGTCACCAATAGATGGCAATACTGACATGTTAGAAGTTGTGACATGTTCCTTAGCATCTGCTGTTTTCACTTGGGGGGAAGTTGCTGTGAGAAAAGGTTATCTTGCTATTTATTCATGAAATGGAATCTTGTATTAAATACTCAGTGTACTTTAATCATGATTGAATATTTGTCTGCTGAAAGAGCCCCTCCAATTGAAATTCATCAACAATTGCAGATTGTTTATATTGATGACTGTGCTGACATGAGTACTGATAATTTGCCCTGACCTTGGAGAAAGGTGGATGGATTTCCTCCAGTTCATACATATTATGTGCTGTCTGGATTGCCATCTTATAACTCTCTTGCATGGAAGGTATATTTGTTTTGTGGTGGTTGTTATTTTAATTTTATGATCTGCCCAGAGTCAGTTGGAGCTGTATGGTATCAAAAATTGAATCAAATTTTTGATGCATAAACTGCATCATTGGGTCAAAACATATACTGTAAATATAGTGAACTAGAAAGAGCTGATGTGTGCGTATCATGCACAAAGTGGACAGCTTGTGCCAGCAACTAAGTTTCAGATGTGAAAGTTTAACTAATTAAGGACAATTGACAGATCATTCAAAGGAAAATAGCTGTCAAACTTGACATTTCACAGGAATGTGTGGGATCCAATTATTGATGTTCTTCAAAATCAGAAAGTTTGAGCAAGGTAGACTCCTCACAGACTAATGGTAGAGAAAGCTTTAAGAGTTGAAATTTGCCAGCAGTTGTCATGCTACAAGAATGAAAGTGAGGAATTTCTTCAAAGCTTGATACCTGACAAAAATGGGGCTCATTATGACCCAGAAATGCATCATCAATCCGTACAATATATATTATCAGAAAATTTCACGGATGAGAATTCAAGAAAAGTCAAGATCTGGCAGATGGGGCTATTCACATGGAATTCCTTAAATCTACCACCACTATTAACTCATGGTGCTACATTGCAACATCGAAAGCTTTGAAAGAAACAGAATTTGGAAGCACACACGCATAAATTTGCTGCAATACACCTCACCAGTCAAGAGGCAATTGTGAAGTTGCATCTTATCATCTTATACCATCTGGCATGCAGTCCAGGATGGTGTCATAAAACTTCTATCTTTTCCAAAAATTTAGGAAATACTTTTGTGGGCATGTGGTGACTCAGAGAAGTTGAAGGAACTATCAGGACACAGTGGAAGAGAAAACATGTCAAGTTCTTTCATGATGGCTTTATCAAGCTTGCTTATCATTGGCAGAAAAGTATAGTAAACAGTGGTGATTATGTGAAGAAATAAATCTAAGGTTACAAAATAGTTCATTTCAGGGATTATTTCCATTTCATATATTACTATTTAAACTAAATGTATGTTATGGTGGTTACTTTTCATTTGACTCCTATTGCAATCATTTACAACATGCCCTGATATAAGAGCACTAATTGTAGTGCGAATGCAGTGTATCCAAATGTGAAATATTGCACCAGTTTGTGAAAGCTAAGAAAGTAAGGGGAAGCTATGGGTTGTGGAGGAAAAAAACCCTCATAAATTTAGGTATGTAATATGGTTTTAATCTTCACTGGCTCATTGCTCCATCTACCCAGCACCACATCTTAACTCATTATTTGTATAATGGGACCACATATATTTAGAAAGTACTTTGAAAGCAACACACAGAGAGCCTCATCTATAAATATCTACGTGCACAGAGATGTAAAGATGATGCTGAAGCTGGGTAATCACATAAAGCAGCCTTCTGCAGGATAGAAATTAACATTCTTGCGTCATATAACTTATGTTCCCCCTGTGAAAGTGTTCCCTCTGCACCAATCTTCTCTGCATCCTTCTCCTTTAGTGTTCCCACCTACAGAAGAATAATCCATCAGCTAAAAAAAAAAAAAAGCTGGATGCACCAGGCACCATCCTGTAATTTCCCTTCAATAATAGATCACAAGAGGATTGGCTCAGTAGCTCTTTCCTACTCTTCTACATCCTCATTAGCTTTACTATACTTGCTCCATTTAGAAACCAAGTGTAAATTAATGGAGCACTAATCATGTACAGAAAATATATTAATAGCCTGGATCCCCTCTCTATCCACAGCCACTTTTCCTCATACTGATCTAGGAAGGAAAAAAAACCCAGCCTGTACAATAAGGAATTAATAGGCTTATGAACCCATTAAGTAGAGTATCCCAGGTGCATCTGTTAAAAGAGATGCAGAACTAAACTAGGAGTGAGTAAGCTAAGCAGATAAGGGAATTTCTTTTCTTTAAATTTGGTTGAATGAAAAAAAATATTTGCAAGAATTCCAAAAACAGCTGGGTTTATACAATGATATATAAGCATGTAATTACACATACAGTGCCATAAAATTATGCTGTATATTTTCATTCAAGACCACTACATTGAGAGGAATTAAACCAAAATTCACCCAATCTGCTGAAGTCACACAGGACAGCTGCAATCAAGTTTGAAATATCAAGGCACAGAAATATTTTAACTTGGTACTCAGAAGCAGACAGGGTTAATTAGCGCAAGTCAGATTTGTCTTTAAAGGCATGATCTGAAGTCCAATCTCTATCAAGGAAGTCTGTCCTCTATTTCTCTAACCAAAATCATCACTTGATGCTCTTAACAAAGAAGGAGGTTGATATAGCAAGCACTTAATGGGTTTTGAAATAAAGGATCACAGACCAAAATGCAAAATTCATGTGGCAATACTGGATCCAAAATTGTATCTTAGAATGTGTACTTTCTTTACAAAGGACATGGAGTTCTGTTCAGAAAAAAGATATACACCAAGATTCTGAATTACTTAGCCCCCATTTTATGTTCCCTTCCTGTTTTCTACACATCTCCCTTGTCCTTGATGGAAATAGGCATCTCCACTTTATGAGATAACATGAAAAAACCCATGGAATATTTTACTATGAAACTTCATGTGACTTTACTCCGTATCTTCATAGATAAAGATTATGTATGTAAGATAGACTCTTGTAGACACCAAAGATCTAAAACAATAGGTTGAACAAACATGTTGAACTTTCTTCCTGAAATCACTCCTGTGAATGAAGCTCCAACTCCCAGATCTATCTGAGTAAGAAAATATGGTCAGCAGTTCAAAACATATAAATAAACCAGAGAGAGCCAACACATTGTAAGTTATGTTCTTCCTTTCACCTGAGAAAGTTAAATATAAAACCCCAGCCTAATGGCACTTAAATTGATTTAAATACTACTAGTCCTTGACTTATGACTACAGTTGGGACTAGAATTTCCACTGTTAAACCAGGTGGTTGTTAAATGATTATACTTGATTTTATGAACTCTCTCCCCCACAATGACTATTAAGTGAAGCACTGCAATTGTTAAGTGAATCACAAAGTTAAGGAAATCTAGCTTCCCCTTATTGATTTTGCTTATTGGAAGCCATCTGGGAAGTTTGCAAATGGTGATCATGTGACTCTGGTTGCTGCAACCGTCATAAATACATATCAGTTGCTAAGCATCTGAATTTTGATAATGTGACCACAGGGATGCTCCAATGGTTGAAAGTCTCAGAACCAGGCATAAGTAACTTTTTCAATGCCGCTTTAACTTGAAAAGGTCACTAAAAGGAATGTCTGTTAAGAAAGAGTCTTGTGATGTTTTACTTTACAACTGCACTGCTTAGCAATGCAGTTGCTGGTCCCAACTGCAGTTGTTAAGTGAAGAAGACTTGCGTTTTTTGCTCTTGATAAGATTGCAGTGGTAATCAGCAACTCAGAATGGCTGTTTAACTCAATCAAGATTAAAGTAAATACAGTTAAAATGATTAATTCCCTTGTATTTAATCATTCTCTCTACACTCCGGTCACATTTGAAATTACAATTTATGTATGCAAATTTTGCATATACCCAAGGTTTTTAGGAGAAGAATGCACTCTGGGATCCCAGAGTGACACATTCCTTAAAGGAAGCAAAAAGCTGTGCTGCACAGCAGACTCTCCCTTTGTAACAGAGGATCTCTTGCTGTAGGGTACCTGAAAGAGCTCAGAGTCATCTGTGCTGTACTGACTGGATTCTGTTTCAGAGTGCTCACACCACCACTGGAACTCGCTGAAGCAATTGGCTGAGTCAAAGTCATTGGTATCCAGCGGAGACAAATCAATCTCAGGGAAATCAGAGTAAAGGTGCTCCTCACCAGAGACTTCATACTATGAAGGAAAGAGGGGATAAAAAAAGAATAGTGAGTTTTGCAATATGTAGTGCCTGCCTGCGAATTCTTGCTTACTTCATGGCAAATAATACACTTGCATTCATGCAGCTCTCTCTATATATATACAAATGACAGCCCTAGAAAAACAAAGCTATTTCTAAGCAAGCTTTAAACAGAGATGAGCAATTTGTGGTATGCAAACTTTCAAAGACCTTTTCTGCATTTGCCAACTATGCTGCTACCCTTTTATTTAACTAGGCTGAGAAAGAGGATATGTGAGGACAAATACCTTACTACAACCTTTGAATTTACAAAAACTTGTTATGAAACAGTGCATTTGGTCAATCCATGCTGCATATCATTTCTTCACTGCTAAAAGCAGTAGAGAAATCTTGTCTTAAAACTGATGTATGAGAGAGGTTTATTGTGCATATACAGTATATGTTGGGGAAATTACAGCATGTATTCATACATGTACAGCCTCCATCTCACATCTTGATATCATACGTGTTTCTTGGGGCTGAAAAGCACAACATGCAGTAGCGCAAGGACAACATATAATAGTGCTGATTTACCGAAACTGAATCACTCAGCTGCAATTAGAGCTTTTGAGAAGTTGCCTACAGTGTTAGACTTACTTTTCAGGCTGGAGGCAAATAGATTATTTTCTACCTATGGATATAGCAGACACATATTGCTAATGCCTAAGTAATTGAGAAACCTGGTGATTTTGCAACTAAAAATATAATAACATAAAATATAGTCTAGGAATATTTTAGAGCAAATTTATGAGTAATGGGATAAAAAGAAAGAATTGTCATTTTAAAAAAAATTAACCCCCTCCCTCACTTTGAACGCAAATTTAAATAGGCTAGCAATGTGCTGAATTAGGGCATTGCTACCACTTAAAAAAAAATCATGGGGTTTCAGAGTTTTTACTATAATTATGTTTCCCTAGCTTATCTCCAGATTATTGACATTTAAATACATGGAAAAATGTGACTACTACTATCTGATTATATTTATTTACTTTAAATACATATGTAGATTATAACAAAAATTCTACAATAAACAAAATGTTTGGTACTAATATTTTCATTTAACTACTAATATTTCCATTTGGGAATAATACCACAAGCTTGGGCAATTTTTTTCAAAATACATTAGTTTTGTATTTCCTACATGAGTATAATATTATGGAGATTCAAAATTTAACAATTCTTTGTTCTTAGAAATACATTCCCACTGTTTCCTAGGCCGAAACTTCCTGAAAATAGTTCTGATGGTTTCTTTCTTTTTCAGGGGGAAAAAAAAAAAACAGAGGGAGGAGTTATTGGTAATAGATAGCAAGACATTAAAGTCCGTGTCTGCTCAAGGAAACAGAGCCCCCTTCAATCACCTTTTAGCAAAATCTTCAAATTAAAAATGGCTTATTCCAATGTTACATTATGCATTAAACAGAATTACATGTCCCCCCCATCCAAAAAAGAGTTATTCCTTAAGTGAAAAGAGAAATTGCAACACATGGCAATAAAAGATTCTGATCCTCTTTTTCCTGAGATATTTTTCAACTGGATGTTACAAAAAAAATTGTGATTTAAGAGTTGGCTCCATTTTTTAAAATATCATCTGCTTTCCCTCATCTTCTCTATCATATCATTTTCAGTGGTTAAGAATGTGAGCAGAAACAGCATTGATTTCATTGGCTGAATATTAAGGCCCTGTCCCACTGGCCGATGTATGCAAAACGTATGCATAAAGGACACAGCGGATGAACAAAATTTCGGGGGTGGCTCCATCCATTGTCATCCGCTCCAAAAAGTGGCAAAAATTTGCATAAACAGAACAGAAAAGAACCGACGTGGGTAGTATGTAGCGGGGATGTTAAACGGATGTTCATAGGAAGCCTAGCGGATGTATATCGGATGCAAACCGTTCACTGCGCATCCTTCCTATTTCCGTGCTACTAACACTGTGTAGACGTTCCATGTACCTTTTGTTTCCTCCCTCTTTCCGTTTTCAGCTGCAGCAGATGTGAGTTGAGGGGATGCCCAGAGGATGCAGAGAGGATACAGCAGACGTTTAACGGATGATAAACGGACATAGAACGTTTGTTGCTCGGATGTCACGGATTTACATTGTACACAGCGGAAAGTTCATCCGTTCACAAAGTTTTGTGCAGCTCAAAACTTCTTGGGCGGATAAAATCTCAGTGGATGGATGCTGGAGGGATAGAGTGTATGAAACACCTTTGCAGTGAGTACACAACAGATGCATCACGTTTTCCAACGGATGGCAAGCTTTTTTTAATGTTTTACATCCTCTTTGCATCCGTTGGTGCAGTGGGACAGGGGCTTTAGATGCTTTGGAAAGCTTTCAAGCTGAGAAGTGAGGAGGAGGAGGAGGAGGAGGAGGAGGGAAACTTAATTAAATAACATAAATAACAAATAGGAAACTCTCTTGACTACAAAGACATGTGTTAGACTAGTCTTCTCCAAACTGATGTTTTCCAGATGTGTTGGACTAGAACTCCCGGTATAAACAAGGGAAAGTGAACTACTGCTCCAAAAAAACTACAGTTCCAGTGCATTTTTCATTTCTTAAGAGCAACAATTCTAAAAGCCCAATGTTGCCTGAAAACAGGGGTGTCAAACTCTGGCCCAAGGACCAGATGTATCATGCACTGGCCACCCACACACCCAGTTTAACGAAGGGAGGGAAGTTGCGATACGTCATGTGACAACGTGTCATCACGAGTTTGACTCCCCAGCCTCAATAACAAGAGTTGCCATGAGGTAAAATGAGTGGCCAAATAAATTTTACAAACAGTTTTACCACAACAGTCAGGAAAAAGAGAAAATCTTAGAGGGTCCTCCAGGTAGTTACAGTAGTGCTTAAAAGTTGATAATCCCTTTTATTTTTTGATATTCCTGCAAAGATGACCTAAAATATTATTTGTTTTCCACACAAGTTCTAAAAGTAGATAAAGAGAATCCAATTAAAGAAATCAGTAAAAGACAGTATATTTGTTCAATTATTGAGGGAAACAATTCAAGGCTACTAATGTTTGTATGCAAAAAGTATGTGAACCTCTAAGGATCAGTAGTAGTCCATTTGAAAATTTAAATTGAGTTAGCTGTTTCAATCAAACATAATAAATTTTATTTCTTTATTTAAAGAGTTGATGTTCACAACACAGGTATGAGGAACTAGGTCATGGCCCTGAACAAAGGAGATCCCTGAGGATCTGAAAAATAGTTGCTGATGCTCACCAGGCTGGAAAAGGTTAGAAAACTATTTCCAAAATGTATGGTCTCCACTCATTCACTACCAGGCAAATTGTGCACAAACAGAGGCATTTCAACACCACTGTTATCCTCTCCTGGCAAAATTGTATCAAGAGCAAAGAGTACACCAGGAGTCTCCCTGAACTCCAGGGTAACATCTAAGGAAATAAATGCTTCTATTGCATTAACAATTATCAGGTTAACCAGATGGCTAAGATTACTGGAAGAATAGAAAATGTAACTTTTTAACTTGAATGAAAAATGTTGCATTGATGAAAGATAATCACTACATTCCACCATAAGATCTTATTCTGACTATGAACATGATGATGGTAGCATCATGGTTTGGGGCTGATTTTTTGCCTATGCACCAGGATGACTTGCCATCACTGATGGAAGTATGAATTCTGAAACTTCAAAGATATGTATATATCTGAATGGTAGCTCAAGAGCTAGTGGCTCATACAGCAAAGCAAAACCAACAAGACCCAAGCTGTATGAGCAAAAAATGGCCAAAGCAGAAGAAAATTAATATTTTGGAATGGTCAAGTCAAAGTCCTGACCTTAATCCTATAAAAATGTTTTGGAAGATCCTGAAGTGGGCAGCTCAAGCAATGAAGCACATCAATGCCTCTGAATTAAAGTTGTTATGTAAGGAGGAATAGGCTGAAATTCCTTCAAGCTGATGTGCAGGATTGATCAACTGTTGTTGGGAAATATTTCAATGCAGTTATTGTTGGCCAAGGAAGGCACTCTAGTTACTGAAAGCAAAGATTTACATATTTTTGCTGCACATGACGACGTAACTTTGGATAATTTTTCTCAATAAATAAATGGACAAATATAATGTTTGGGGCTCATCTGTTTAATTGGGTTCTCTTTATCCAGTTTTAGGACTTGTGTGGAAAAAAGATCTGTTTTAGGTCATATTTATGCAAAAACATTGAAATTTCAAAATGGTTCATAAAGTTTTAAATAGTTCTTTGTAGGCCCAGTTGGAACAGAAGCATGGAAGCATTTGAAGTTCATGATTTTGGTTCAGTACATAAAAATTGTATCCATTGTCTCTGGCTTTTATTTTTTAGCTTTTATTTTCCTCCTGAGATCTTTCGCCCCAAAGTTCCATCCTTCACCTAAATGTAGCTCTGCCACATTCAAGGTATTAGAAGGCAATCCCTTCAAACTTCAATATTTCCTTGTCCCTGGTGACAATCTCTTTGTACAGAAACAAGTTCCTCTAGACACCTATTCAATAAAGACTCTAACAATCCATTGTAATTCTTCCTTCTCCTCAAACCTAGCCAAAACACAAGAATAATAGAGCAAAATCAATGGCTGGCGCACATAAGGCAATTTACGCTCTAAGAACTGAGCTAAAAATATCCAGTCAATCACAGAGAGCAGCTGAGACCCAGCCCTACTTCTACTACATTCTCAAGGCATACACAATTGCATTAATGTTCAGTACAAAGCAAGTAACCAAGGGCAGAGTAAAGCTGCACTGCACCATTAATGCTAAGCTTATGATAAGTCATAGGTTATGTTGAAGGTTTCTACCTTTGAAGATTCAGAATGAAGAGAAAGCAGGGAGCGGAGAATTGTTTTAATGTTAAGGCCTGCCTAAATAATAGTTTATGCAAACTTGTGCTTTATAGCACTGCTTATAGCTGGCTGTTATTTGATTCTGGAGGAGAAATGATTATTTCAAAATTATATTAAGCTAGCTATATAGAGTGGTCTCTTTACATAGTTATGTGTAGCTTTATTGCTAATTGTTAAAGTAATTTTTATCTCTGCAAGGGGAAATCTGGATCCCCAAACCCTCATTCTAATTCAGTTTGCTCGTCCATACTGAAAAAATGATGTCCAGTTCTTATTTCAACAGTGAAGCTCTCTTGTTCACAGCAAATATTTTGAAATTCACAAAACATAATAACAAGCAACAACTGTTCCTGACCACAACTGTGCTAGCATAGTACTCCTTCCGCATTGAAGTCACATTCAGTGACTTCAACAAGGAAGGTTCAGCATTTGGCTTTTTTAAATCCAGTAAGTAATCTGCATTCTTTGTTTCTGTAATAATCAGTAGTAGCATTTAAATCACTGGCCAATATTCATGAACACACACACACAATATTCTAAACCAGTGAGAATGCAAGTGTACTTATTTTGTACTGCCTAATCATAACACAAGATCAAGTGAGCATATGAAAAACCAACTGCTTTGAATTTTTCCAAGCATCTCTAGAAAACAATCAATTTTCATAGTTGCAGAAATGCAAGAGACAGAATACAATTCTTCCCATCAGTATTCTTGTTTCTCTTATCTAGGGAAACATTAGGTTACAGTTGGCTTCTTGCAAAAAAATAGGATTGTCACCATTTTCCAATTTAGATTGGGATACAGTTGTGTTCCAATACTATAAGAAGTCCTCTTCTTCTCTGTGAACATCAAAGGCATTTGGTCACAAGATTATGAAGGAAGATCTTAGAGAAAGAAGGAAAACTGAATTCAAATAAAAACTGAAAGCAGTATGGAAAAAAGTTGCACCTGAACTCTGCCCAATACAGTAGTTGCACCTGAAAGTTGCACCTGAATACAGTAGTTGCAAAAAGTTGCACCTGAACTCTGCCCAATCACCAAAATGAATACTTATCTGATTAAAATAGCCTTGATGTCTCAACACTTGTTCCTCATCAATGAACTCAACGGTAATTTCAGAAGCTGTCTAATACACTGAAGATTAGGGGAGCAGCATTGCAAACCGAGCAAGAAAAGCAGCTTAGCTTGCTCTTGTGCTTTAACAGAGCCTCAATATGAAAGAAATTGAATTGAATTGCAATTGAATCTTTTTTACAACATGGAAGTAAATACCATAATACCGAACAAAGCAACATAATTTCTCATTATCATGAATCTATCACAGTTTAAAAGAAAATTTATTTGTATTCTTGTTGTAACATAAGGCACATGTGCAACAATCTTGCACAGAGATTGTAGGATTTGCCTGCAAACCAACTGGTGTCTGAGCTTACTCACTGTCACTCTCTTGAATTGTTGGTCCACATCCCCTAAGAGAAACGTCAGGGACATTTTTTTTCTGTTTGGTTTCTGTTCTTCTTTTTTATCAACATTTAAGGGAGAAAAGCTCATGCAATTTGAGCACTATATCAGTACGCATATAGTACAACTTGTGCAAGACTAGAGACCAGGGGTGGGATACAACAGGGTTAACTACCGGTTCGGGATTTACAAGCTTCTCTGCACGCTGTGAGCTGCACACCTGTAAATCGTCATCAGCATGCTATGTGCAGAGACGCAGCCTTTGAAACAGCCCTCTCTTCCTGCTTTTTTAACTGCAGCTGTGCCTCGTTCAGCAGCTGAAGTTGAAAAATCAGGAACTAAAGATCAGGTAAGACCCCAGGTGGGCAGGTGGGCAAAAACATCAGCAGACATAGAACTGGTTCTTTGTCTGTTGCTCTTACAGAGCTATCAGTTCTACAGAGGTGGACAGAACCGGTAGAAACCCACCCCTGCACCTCTGCACTCAGTTTGATCAAGAAAGGTTAGCAAAATATTGGATATACTTTAGAATTCAGCATTATGAAATGAAATAAGAATGACAAGAATATGATTCATAATTTGTATTTCCGGGAATGCCTGATCCATAACCTCCTCAAAAGAATTGTTAGCATTTTATACTTTATCTTCAATCATTCATGCAACATCTTACTTTCTCCCAAGAAGTTCTATTTTTCCCTCAAGAAGTCCTCAGAAAGCAGAATTTTCTTTGCAATGTTGCCAACAAAGAGCAATATAATGCCAAAAATAACTAAACTCCTTTTCCTTAAAAAAAAAAAGAAAAGAAAGAGCTGCAGCCAATTTTTGACTTATAATGAAGGGCAAGATAAGCACTTAATCCTACATTAGGAAATTAGTGCATACAGTAAGAATTCAAAAGTGGTCCCACTTTTCAACACCTGTTGTGGTACTTAAGACCATTTTTCTTCTATCCATCTGTCTGTCTGTCCAGCTGTCCGTCCATCCATCCATCAGTCTGTCCGTCCATCCATCCATCCATCCATCCATCCATCCATCCATCCATCCATCATCCATCCATCCATCCATCCATCCATCCATCCATCCATCTATCTATCTATCTATCTATCTATCTATCTATCTATCTATCTATCTATCTAATCATCTACCTACATATCCATCCATCCATCCGTCCATCCATCCATCCATCCATCCATCCATCCATCCATCCATCCATCATCCATCCATCCATCCATCCATCCATCCACAATCTACCTACCTAATTTTATTTTAGAATACTGTAGAGGGCATATGTGCTGGTTTAGAAGATACCATACTGGTATATGATGTTTGCTTTTTCTAATGAACCACTAAAATGTGGCAGGATATAAATTTAATACATAAATAATATATTTTCATATACACTACTATTATTTTATATGTATGAAGACTTCTACAACTATGTGAGTTCTTCAGTTGTCTTTGATATGTCACAAGAGAAGAAATCCTAAATTGCACTCACGAGGCACAGCTGACACTAGCACTTAGGATGTCCTTTGATAATCTCTACAGTCATGATGCGTTCTCACTGCCAACAGAATTTGGTATAAATAAACTCCTGCAATCTAATGCCTCTTTGGGCTACTGCATGCTGAGATCAGCTGCAAGATTCAGCTGGTGTCCTGGCAATGCCATGTTGTTTAAGGCCAGTATACAATCACCTGGGAAATAAAAAAAACCAGTATTCTTTGCTATTGACTATAAGAATACATCCATCCAAAGTCAACAGAAGCAATTGTCTGTTCCGCTAATGTTGAACACAATAATTTGAGCGTTTAGTTTTCAGTAATTTAGTAGCATAATTCATAACTACAATAGAATTAGTTCTTTAAATTTGGCAATCTATATTAACAAATTCAAACTTAATCATAATCTTAGCCCTGTCCTACAAGACAGTAAGGTAAAGGTAAAGGTTCCCCTTCACACATACATGTTAGTTGTTTCCGGCTCTAGAGGGTGGTGTTCATCTCTATTACAAAGCCAAAGAGCAAGTGCTGTCTGAAGATGTCTCCATGGTCATGTGGCCGGCATGACTAAGTGCCAAAGGCACTCAGAATGCTGTTACCTTCCCACCAAACTGGTTCCTATTTCTACTTGCATTTTTACATGCGTTAGGTTGGTAGAAGCTGGGACAAGTAATGGGAGTTCACTCTGTTATGCGGTGTTAGGGATTTGAACTGCCAAATTGCTGACCTTTCTGATCGACAAGCTCAGCATTTTAGCCACTGAGCCACCATGTCCCTCACGGGACAGTAGCCATGTTTTACTGCATGCATTTCCTGTCTATCTTCATTCTGTATAACCATTTGTGTTTCCTCTCTACTGCTTTGAAAATCATTTTTTAAAAAGGAAATTAGGTTGCTGTCACTGATTTGACCCAGTTCATGTAAAGGATAAATCATGAATCATGTTCCATCAGTGTTAGACGAATGGCCCCAGGCTTAGGAATCTTCTCCAAGCCAGTGCTGAGCCTAATTCACCTGTAATAACAGCTAAGAACTGGACTAAGTATATTCTAGCAGTAAAGTATATTTTGTTTCTGAGTATAGTTTTCATCCTTCAGTGCTTTAACAATGTGATGAAATACACATCTTTGGTCACATGCCTTGGAAGAACAAACACTTAACAAAAAGCATTTAACAAAAAGCAGAATAAGTGAATTTATTTCTGATTTTTCTTTTTATCTAGAGACATATAGGTGGATGGTACAGGACTCTACTCTGGAAGTGTCTGCACTTGGAATGTATCTTGAGTGGTCCACTGTTCATCATTCCTTTTAAAGCCCAGGTCCCACAGCACCAACAGATGCAAAGAGGAAGTAAAATGGACAAAAAAGCTTGCCATCCGTTGGAAAACGCGATTTATCCATTGTGTACTCATTGCATACGTGTTTCATACACTCTATCCGTCGAGCATCCTTCCACTGAGATTTCATCCACGCAAGATGTTTTGAGCTGCACAAAACTTTTTGAGTGGATGAACTTTCCGCCGCGTACGATGTACATCTGAGACATATACGGGCAACAAATGTTCTATGTCTGTAATCATCCGTTAAACGTCCACTGTATCCTCTCGGCATCCTCTGGACATCCCCTCAAC